>PVKN010007935.1:0-25845 GCA_004027915.1 Capromys pilorides
CCAGCACTGGAATTACAGGCTTGCACCACCACACCAAATTTAAGTCAGGTGCTCAGTGCATGGGGAGGAGTAGGAGGGATGGGAGAGCGGGGGGTGGGGGGGGCCAGCGGGGCATATGGCCCCAGGGATAGAGCCCCAGTCCCTGCACTTACCTAAGGAGGCGGTTAGTCTGCTGAGCTATCTCACCAGCCACTCTCTTCCCCCTCCCCCCTTTTTTTTAGAAATAGGGTCTCACTGTGTTGCCCAAACAGGCCTTGAACTCTTGGGCTCAGGTGATCCTCCTGCCTCAGCTTCTGGAGTAGCTGCCATTATAGGTGTATAACGTCACACCCAGTCAAGTGTTGCTAAATTTTTATTTTGCCAAAAACATATTTTAAAACACACACTCTGGGCTAGGGAGATAGCTGAGCAGCATAAGCGCCTGCCTTTCAAGTGCAAGGTACTGTATGATCTCTGGCACCATAAATAAAATAAAATAAAATGGAAGACATATTCTTTGTTACAAAAATCATTTTATTTTTAAAAACTATCTTCATATACACATAAACACAGATGCAGGAAGAAAATAAAAATCTCAGTGGGGCTGGGGAGACAGTTCAGTGGAATAAATGCTTGCCTGACAAACACAAGGTCCTGAGTTTGATCCCTGGTACCTAAAAAAAAAAAAAAGAAAAAAAGAAAAAAGAAAAGAAAAGAAAGAAAAAAGTAAAAAAGAAAATCTCAAAATAAAGGCCAGCCCTTCAATATCTTTAGCTTTATCAGAAAAACAAACTACAAAACAAAAACCAAAACTTTTTTGCTCTGTTCTTGCTTATATCATCTTGCCTTAGACAGGTGAGAACTTGTCCCAGGCTGGTCCTGGTCCTCAGCCTGGTGACTGGGAATTTGGAGAGTGGAGAATAATCAAAGCCCCTTACAGCTGATGGGGTGTGGGGTGCGGGGTGGCACCTAGGAAGGTGAGGCTTAGCAAGTAAAAATATAGGCTGTTGCTGGGTGTGGTGGTGGCGCACACCTGTGATCCCGGCACTTGGGAGGCTGAGGCAGGTGGACTGTTGCAAGTTTGAGGCCAACCTGGGCTACAAAGTGAGCTCAAGGCCAAGAGGCTGCACAACAAGTACAGGGTCCTGAGTTCAATCCCTAGTACTGCAAAAAAAAAAAAGACTGAAGGAAAATGTTTTCTTTCTTTCTTGGAACCAGGTATTGAACTGCAGTGGTGTATCCTCACCCACTCACTCACTGGCTGACACTGCAGGACTTCTGATTCTGCCCTGGAGCAAAAATGACTGTGAAAGGTAAACCTCCCGAGTCTACTCACAGCACACCAGCAGCCCTTAGAATGTGACTAAAAATACAAAAGAGGACTGATACTCGCGGCCTATTTCGATCATGGTGTGCGTACGTGTGTGCGTTTCAGTACAAGTGCTGCATTCTTGTAGTACTTAGTGCTATACTTAGGCTGAAGAAATGGTTTGCTTATCTGAAGTTCAAATTTACTCATAGGTCCTGGGTTTGTCAGACAACCCTCGCCTGGGGACACTTGCCAGGCTCCAGAGGGGATACAGAGGGTACCAGGGGAGCCAGAGCCCACACCAGTGGACAGAGTGGCAGACAGAACTCTGGCCACCAGCTCCCCGTGACCCTCAGCCCCCTGCAGCTGCAGCCCTGTGGGCGGGCTGCGGCAGAGCCATTTCCCAAAACCTCCCTCGGGTCCTGCTTGGCAGGCCCTGTATTTATGTTTTTAATGAAAGCAAATTAAGATTTGCTGACTCCTGAGAATGGCAACTTGATTGCTCGGGTGATAAGCAGAGGCACCTGGCTCTCCTCTCCAGGAAGGCGGTGGGGTCGCCTGCTAGGTTTCCAGCAGGCTGGTTCCCACAGGCCGCTTTTCATCCATCATCAAATATTTATCAAATGCCTGGCACCAAGGGCAGCTGGAGGGCTGGGATTAAGCCAGGCCCCCTGCCCAAGGCACTGCGTTCTCCATGGGGTGCTGCGGGCAGACAATAGCATTACCTTTAATGTGCCACAGCCCTCAGCTAGGCAGGACTATCCCCAAGTAGTGGAGGGGAAACAGGCTTAGGGTGCCAGAGAAGAACACAGGGCTGATCTATCGAATGTTGATTTCAACAGGGGTCTCTCAGACATTCTCTCAGGATGTGACAAGTCCTGTCCCAAGCTGGGTGTGGTGTGCACACCTGCAATCTCAGCACTTGGGAGGCTGAGGAAGGAGGATTGCAAGTTTAAACACAGCCTGGGCAATTTAGTGAGACGGTGTCTCAAAAAACAGAATAAAAAGGGTTGGGGATGTGGCTCAGTGCAGAGGCCCTGGGATCAATCTCTAGAGCTGAAAAAACAAAGAGGAGGAGAAAGAGGAAGAGAAGGAGGAGGAGGAAGAGGAGGAGGTCAAGAAAGAGGAAGAGGAGGAGGAAGAAGTTATTTCACAGATACTTCATTGGTTTGCGTGAGTTTTAGTTGTTGTCATTGTTTGCTTTATAGTGCAGGGGATGGATTACTCTAGGAAAGTGCCCAGCCACTGATGGGCAGCCTGGCCCCTGGGTAGGCTTTTTTTGTTACTGTGTGTTTGCCAGGCAGGCTGCTGTGCCACTGAGCTGTAGCCCCAGATGGGTAGGCATTTTTAAAAGTTCCCTGGGAGATTCTAACCCAGAGCCCACCATGGCTGCCCCTGGACGCTGAGGCAGGCCAGTGGTGGGAGGATGGCTGGGCCAACCTCAAGGACGCAGCAGGGCGAGGGAAGGCAGGGGCCAACAAAGGCTGGGGTGACCCTGTAGTGAGACGCTGAGGGACGCCGACTGCCCAGCTCTCTGGGTCTAGGGCTGCTGGAGTTCCCAGGAGAGCGAACACAGAGTTCACGTGCAGAATGGGGGTCCCCTTGGGTTTTCTGCTGCTCTTTCTCTGGGCCCTCTAACTTCCCCCATGAAGCTTCAGCCCCTGTCAGGGAGGAAGTCGGCGCTCCCCCTTCCTCATGTGCTGGGTATACTGTTTTCACCCAAAACCTCACCCTGGCTCTCCTCAGGGAGGGAGGGCCCATGAGAGCCACAGGCAATGCGGTCAAGTGGGAAGTGACAGGACAAAGAGACCAGGCCAAGGTTTGGAGGAGGCTTTGTTTGCAGTCCTGGCTGGCCTTGCAGCCGTGTGCCCTGTGCCCTGCTATGGCTGATGCCCCTATGCCTACGTGACTCAGGAACAATGTGCCTGCCTGGTTTCTCAAAGGAAGACCTGTGAAACCCCTGTGGTGTCTTGTGAAAAAAAGGTTTTGTGGTTAAACAAGTTTGAGAAGCCCTGCATGCCATAACTCTGGTGACCTCTCAGCACCTATGCCTGTATGCAATGCTCTGAGAAGTCCTGCAGCAGAGAGAAGCCTATGAAGATTTTCTTTTCTTGTTTGGAGTCCTGGAGATGGAGCCCAGGGCTTCCCAAGTGCTCTACTGCTTGGCCACTGCCGCCCTTAAGGTTCTCTCAGTGCTTAAGAACTGCTCTGCTCTGTGGCTTCTTCTTTCTATGGTGATGACATCTATGAACCTTGTGAACCCACCTGGGAAGCGGGCAGGAGCTGCATAAGAACCATGGCTGCCGGGGGAGTCCCGCTGAATGATTCCCTGAAGAAGTCGGGGTGGAGGTGTCATTAGGATTTTCCACACCCAGGTTAGTCTTGCATCGAGCCACCCACCCAGGGCTGTGGGAGGGAGAGAGGCTCTTACCTGTGGACCCACGTGGTGGGAAGGGCCACGGAAACCCAGTTTCTCCCTGGGTGGCTCAGTCTGCACTTGAGGCCTGGCCCTGTGACAACCAGGGTGTTCTGATCCTCAGGCGCCAGCGTCGGGTCAGTTGGATCATAGGGGGAGCTCAGGCCTGGCGCACAGTCTCTGGTCATTTGTTCCTTGCCTTGTGGTCAGGCAGGAAAACTGCCTTCTGAGGCCTTTGCAACCAGCAGGCCAAACTGCCCAAGGCCAGGGGGAAAGATTGTTTTAAGACCTGGTAATTGAGCGTCCCTTGTCCTTGTGTCTGTCACCTCCTGGTGCTGGGGACGTGAACCTGGGTTTCCTGCCTGTCAAGCAAGTGTTCTGAGCCACACCCCTAGGCCCAACAGGGAGAATAACTGCAAAAGATTTCACTGATTTCAGATAAAACAAAGGAATCTTTTAAAATACATCAACAATTGACATCCTCCAAAGGTGTCCACGGATAAAAATAACATCATTTATTCGCATGTTCCTGGCTATACTGGTATATGCAGTGTGTATATCTAATTTTCCTCAGATTATGAAGGCAAAATATGTTTACTGTAAAAACTGAAAAACACAATGAAGGAAGTTGTCCATCAGCCCTTAACTGGCAGGTAACCACAGTCAACATTTGGTGTATTATTTTCTTGTTTTTTTCCTTTGTTTTTGAGACAGGGTCTCTCTATGCATCTATACAATACAGAATGACCTTGAACTCTATTTGTATCCCAGGCTGGCCTCAAACTCAAAGCGATCCTTCTGCCTCAGCCTCCCAAATGCCGGGATTACAGGCATGTGCCATCATGCTCAGTTATTTTCTTGTTTTCTAATTTTATTATGTTTTTGTTTATTTTTTTTCTCTATATAAGTAGAATCTTTTGTACACTTAACCTTCCTGTAAAATATAACTGACTTATGAGAAATCCACATGACATAAAACTCAATATTTATTTATTTAGTAGTAGTGGGAGTTGAGCCCGTTGAGCCTTCACACTGAGGAAGCTACCTCCCCATCTCTTTTTATCTTGAGATGGGATCTCATTAAGTTGTCATCAAGGCTGGGCTAGAACTTGCAATCTTCCTGCCTCGGCCTCTCAGAGTTCTGGCATTCTAGGCCTGTGCCACTTTCCCTAAAATTTACCGTTTGAAAGTGGTGTTATGTGATGTGTTCAGTGGTGTCGTGTGTAACCTTGCTGTCGCGTGGTCGCCATCTCTGTCCAGTTCCAGGGTGTTCCCTGTGGCCTCCCTCGGGTGCTGCCTCCAAATCAGAGAGCTGATCCTTTTACCTGTTACCTTGCATCCCCTGGTATCGTATGTGTCCCTGCGCAAGCGAGGCTCAGACACTCGGGTTTACCTTTGACCAAGAGTCTGCTATTTACTGAACGCAGTGCCCGGCAGGCTGTCCCTTGCACGGCCCGACCCAGATGACTCACGTGTGCTGTTTGTAGCCCAGGCCCCACCTCTGCACCCCTGACCGCCACTCCTTCTCCCAGCCTCCTCTCCCCGAGGCACCCTGAGCACGTGCACCGATACTGGCCGGTCCTCTGCTGCTTTCCTTTCTCTGTACTAACAGTGACTGTGTTGTTACTGCAGCCTGAGCCCTGAGCCTTCCCTCACACCTTGCTCCCTCCAAGGGGCAGCAGCCCCAAGTTCCAGGTGATTGAATCTCTACCCTTTCTCCCAAATATTCTCATCTCTCCATTGCCCACATCTGGTGGAGGTTGGCACCTCCCCGGGCATGAAGCCCTGTGGCTCCAGTGCCTGAAAGAATCTCACACACACATTAAGGCGTCAGTCATTGGACAGGCCCAAGCCCGGGACAGCCACAGAGGCAGCGCAGAGTCAGCAGTGAAGATGCTGAGCTAAGCAGATCTGCCAAGCCCAACATGCGAAGGACAGGGATGGGCACGACCTCGGGAGGCCCATCGAGGCCAAGTCTGCTCTTCAGCCCTGGGAAGCCAGAGAATCAGCAGGGAAGTGGACCAGAAAGCTGACAGCAAAGAGGACAGAAAGACAGGTGGAGGCTGTGACACAGGGAGAGGCACTAAGCAGGGACAGCTGGAGGCTCACGGCTCTCACTTCTGACGCCTGTGACGGGAAGACTCAGAGACCAGCATGCTGGCCAGAACTCACAGGACAGGTGGCTCCTGAGACAGCCCCAGCAATCCCTGCCTCCAGGTTTTCATGGCCATGGCTGACCCCTTAAAACCCCAGTGTGATAACTGTGGGGCCAGTGAGATAACTCAGTGGACTAAGCACCTGCACAGAGACTGGGGTTTGGTCCCTGGCACCACATGCTGCACTGGCCCTGCCCCAGGCGCGCTAAGCCAGCCACCGAGTCCAGGTATAGTGGTGCATGCCTATAATCCCAGCTCTGGGGAGGCTGAAAACAGGAGGATCACTACAAGTCTGAGCTGTGTAATGGGACCCTATACTAAATACATTAAAAAAAAAAAAGAGCCCAGTGTGGCTGGCCATGGTGGTGCACCCCTACAACCCAACACGCTGGGAGGCTGAGGCAGGAGGATCGAAACTTCAAGCCCTGTATGGGCAGTTTAATGGCTTAGTGAGATCTTGTCTCAAAATAAAAATTTTAAAAAAAGAATTAAAAAAAGAGCTAAGGATATAGATCCAGCGCGGAGGCCTGGGGTTTAGACCCTAGTACTGTGTTCGCCAACAAAACGAAACAAAGCAACCAACCCTCATAGGACCCTTGTAGTTAAGAGCCTTGGAGAAATGGAACTCTGCTAAGCGGTAGGAATCACTGGAGCTGAGAAGCAGTTCTGCCCCCAGTGCAGGCCTCAGGTGGTAGGTAGCCGTGGCCACCACCCAAACCCTGCTGGGAGAAACCCTGGCAGCAGGTCTCACTGAGCGCCTGACTTCAGAGGCCAGGAGGCGAGGTTCGCAGGCTACAGGATGCTGCTGAATCCATATTGCCTGGGTAGCGGCAGTCCATGGCTAATGGACTTCCGAGGCGTCCTCGCTGCTTCCTCAGGGCAACTTGTGCTCAGAGCCCTAGGTTCCCAGGGTCAGGGGCCCATAGGACAAGGCGGTAGCCACACGTCCTTTCTACCCAGATGTGGAAATGATTTTTAGGTCTTCTGTTAGTCATGGCCAAGCCACAGTCCCTTCCAGAGTCAGAAGGAGGAGCCTAGGTGCTTGCTGTAAGAAGTGCCAAGGTCAAGTGTCAGAAAAGTGCAGAAGGTGAGAGAGCCTTCCTCTGCTAAGGGCGAGAAGCCTCTTCCATTTCTCCCATCTTCCTCCTAGTTGCTGCAAGGACCCCATCCTTTCACTTGATCCTTTCACACACCGGCGCTTCTTCCGTATCAGTTTGAAATCCACTTCACCAGGCAAAAACCTCACCCATAAAATTTATGCACACACATATGCACATGCACATTCCATCGGTTTCCCCTATTATAAATCTTTCTCTGAGGTTTTTGGCTTCATTTTGTTTTTGTTTTTAGTACCAGGGATGGAGCTCATGATATGGAGGTGTTCTGCCACTGAGCCACACTTCCGGCCTTTTAAAAATTTTTATTTTTAAAATTTGATACAGGGTCTTGCTAAAGTTGCCCAGGCTGGCTTTCAGCTGGAGATCCTGCTGCCTCAGCCTCCTGAGTGGCAGGAAGAAATGTTCCTTTGGATTTGTGGAAGGTCTGTCACAATGCTTATTGGCCAGGAGAGAGGGAGCCAGTTTTGCTGGCTCTGAGGGCAACTGTGTGCCATGGGTGTAATACTTCAGAATCTGTGGCAGCTGGCCTCAAATCATCCGCATTGCCGGCCTGTGGCAGGGCCTCCCCCATATCTTCACCCTTCGCAGTTTCTGGATCCCCCAGGTCCCAGACATGCACAGGACTCCCCAGCTGGAGCCCCGCCTCTCTGGCCCCATTAGCTCTGCCCTGGGCCTCGGGGGCCTGCTTAGGCCTTGGCTGGGCAGATTTGTGTCAGAAGGGGCACTACTGGGCAGCCACGCCTCTTTCTTCTGCAAACAAGTTTCCCACATTCAGCGGGAAGTGACAGGGCGTCTCTGATTCCGAGAAAGGGAAAGGAGAGGGAAAATGGATGGGGATTTCTGGCGGTGTCGTCCTCAGCGGGATTTGGGGACGCCAGGCGGCAGCGCTGCGCCCCTAGGGGGAATTCGCCAGCGCTCCCGCGCGTCGCCCGTCCCCAGCTTCTTTCTCCCCTGGGCGTCGGGGACAGGCGGTCACCTGGTTCCCTGCTGATCCGCAGCACCCGCGGCGCCACTGCGCCGCTGCGCCCTGACCGCTGCCGGGAATGGGCCGCCTTCCCATCACCTTGGCTACCTGGCAAATCCCTACCGCTTCTGTAAAGCCCTGTTTGGGCACCAGCTCAATACAACTCTTTCACAACCTTTCAGACACAATTAATCACCTTCTTCTATGTCCGCTAAAAAGACAACCATTTTATTATGGAAAAACAAAAAGCAAAAAACCACAATTGGTAGGAATTGAAAAGTAAAGCAAACTTTTATGCATTGCCGTGTAAATCACCTGAATTGTAAAGACAGTGGTCTCCGTGTTTGCCCCTCTACAACTCCAGCATAGATCGAATGTCAAGAGTCTCAGAGGGTATAGAAATTGTTCTCAAACCCAACGCACCCATTTTACAGAGGCACAAACTGAGGCACCCGATCATCAGTACAGTCTGCCTTCTGGATTATCAGAAAAGCAGCGGGGCGAGTACGGTACCTACCTTTACGTCCTGCCCTGCCCCGGCTCAGTAAATCAGCGCGCCCACCCTGCTGCGCGCTCCCTCCGGTTGTACTTCCATCTGGCCCGAGTTCGGGCCCGGGTCCTGCTCGTCGCCCAAATCCGGACGCCGAGTGGCGGTGATCTCCAGAACAGACCCCTCGCGCCACGGCGGGGCCCGGCGGCCAGGGAAGAGCTTCAGGGTTCCCTGCAATTTAGCCCCGCGCGGGGCCAGGTGCGGCGCGCCGGGCCGGCCGGGGCGGGGCGCGCACCTCCGCGGGGCGGGGCGGGGCTGGCTGGGCCCCTCCTCCCTTCCCCCTCCCGCCTCCCGCGCCCGGGATCTGCGACCCAGGAACCCGCGCCCCGCGGCCTGGCCGCCACACTTTTCCTGGGAGCGGCCGCGGCGGCACCATGAAGAAGTCGTACTCAGGTGGGCGCCGCGCCCGGCGTGGGGAGGGTCGGTGTCCCACACGAGCGCGTCTCACCTGCGCCCCGGTGCCGGCGGCGGCGAGCCCCCGGGCGCTGCGCGGGCGCGGGCGCCGGGACTCCCAGGAGCGGGTCCGAGTGCCCGGCGCGGGTGACGCAGTCTCCTCCCCACGGTCAGGTCCACGCACGCTCGAGGCACCGAGGCCGAGCCTCGACGCGCGGTCTCCCTCCCAGGCTCCACGTAGCTGCTCCCGCGCCGAGCCGGGCCGCCCGGGGCTGGTGCCACCTCTGACGTTGGCCCGGGGTCTCCTGGCCGGATCCGTCAACCGCTGCTGGTTCAGATGTCTGAGGGGCTGCCGTGGGGACGCGCCCTGCTCCTCGCCCTCCTCGTCCCTTGACCCGAGTCGCTGACTCCCGGACGCCGCCTGCCCGTCCGACTAGGTGCTCGGGGCGCCTGGCTGAGTCCGGCTGCTGGCTGGAGGGGTCTCCTCGCGGCTGCCCCCAGGGCTGGTGGTCCAGGCCGCAGCATCCTTTCTCACGGTATGCTCCAGAGCCCTCTTCCATGCGGGACCACCCAGCAGCTCCCAGTTTGACAACTTGGGCTCATCCTTCAGGTCTCACAGTGCCATCAGCCCGCTGGCATCCTGACCCCACTCCAGTGGTGCCACCTTACCCAGGTGCAGGGGGCCGGCCAACTCTCCGGGGAATTCCGCGGGGGTGGAGGGGCTTGGTAGTAGTTCTTCTGTTATTCAGCAGTTCCGTTCCACAAACAGGCCAAGGTAGACCACGTCAAGGGCCATCCTGCTGTCCCTTCTTTTTCTTTTCCTCTTCTTTACACCTTTCTCTTATGAGTCAGGAAGGATCTTTTGTCATCAGTCCTGGAATAATAAGCAGCACCTCCCCCTCTGCCGATCCTGAGGCCGCCTGTTTATGTTTGTCCTTAACCCATTTGGACCTGAAGTTTTCTGCCAAGGACTGGGTGAGGTGAATTACTTTTTATTGATAGGAGGACAGAGTCCTGGGACTTATTTGGAGCCCGAGAAATCATTCAAGCCACCCCTCTGTCTTGAGGCTATTTTCAGTTTCCTCTTGCTTTCCATATTCAGGAACAAAAATGAATAATAAAGAATACCTTGTCTCAATAAGGCCCATTCAGAACTTCCCCTAAAATTCCCTTCTGGGTCAGTAGCTTCAGATTTCAGTGTTCGGTTGGTGTTGCAAACATGCCCTCTGGACAGTAAGTGTGAGCTAGCTCTATCTCTGGAGCTCCATTGCAGATCACGCATTGGTAGGCTGGTGAGGGAGAGGGGCTTCCAGGTGGCATGGGCCTGGGATTGGCGCTGGGCCTCCCGCCCTCCCCAACATGCTCCAGATGCTTGGGATGGTTGTGGGCATCGCAGGCCGGCCGCCTGAGCTTCTCCTGTGCTCTCTGGTCTGGAGGGGACTATGTTTGCTCTTGGCCTGGTTTCCTTTATCTCCTGCTGCAGGTCCAGATGATGAATGTCTAGATCCTCCCAAGTCTTAGGTCCATGACATTTCCCCAAGGGTCCCCAAGAAGACCCTGCAGTAGCAGCCCCCAAGTCCCTGAATCTGGGGCCTCTTACAAGGAGGGTACCAGCTGTAGCTCC
Source organism: Capromys pilorides (assembly GCA_004027915.1). Taxonomy (NCBI): domain Eukaryota; kingdom Metazoa; phylum Chordata; class Mammalia; order Rodentia; family Capromyidae; genus Capromys; species Capromys pilorides. The sequence continues at coordinate 10,510 of PVKN010007935.1, forward strand.
CTACTCTTCTCCCCATGCTGACCCCACCTCCAACGCAGGTACATTTTTTGTTTAAGGATGAAACATTGCCGTAGGTGGAAGTGGTAGAGTCTATGGGGTGAGTAGGAATCAGCTCACTTCAAGGCAGGCTCTGTGGCTCCTTATATTTACCTAAAGGGGTGGGGCCCTCACACTATGGGCAGAGGGAGGTCCTGTTCCTCACCTGGCAGTGATCCCAGGTCTGGGGTCACTGGCCTGCAGTTGTATGGATGGTGCTGCTGGGGAGAGGGGCTCTTGGCCCTGTGTCTGTGTCCCCAGCCTCCTGCAGCCAGCCAGCCTGTCCTGAGTAGGGCCGCTTACTGAAGCCAGACTGGTCCCTAAGCAGCCACCAACACTATGAAATTAAGGAAAGTAGCAAAGAATGTTAGAAATCTCCCTAGTGTCTGAGAATCCAAGGCCAACCAGGAAGGGTTTAATTTTTTCCCCTAGACTGAGTGGGATTAGTGCTTCTGGACCTGTTTATGGGCTTAGAAATCCGTGGCCTGGTTAGCACGCTGCGGTTAGCAGAGCCTCTGAATTTCAGCCCAGAGTGAGCAGTACACTGGGGTGACTGAGCACATGTTATGTGTTGGGGACACATGAAGCCAGAACTAAATGGGACACTGAGCTGGGGATAAGAGGTGGTCCTTGCTGACTTGCTCATTGGGGAGGCAGGGTGCAGGTGTGACCCTATATCATTGCCACTCAGCCTCTGAGCACTAGGGCCCACAAATGTCCAGGAGGCCCCGGGAAGGGTGGGAACCTTCAGGGGAGGTGAAATGGAGCTGGAGCTCAGGGTATGAAGAATAGAGTATGGAGAATGAAGAGTGTCCTCCTGGCCAGGGCTAAGCACAGCCGCTGCAGGCTGCAGGGTACAAGGGTGGGAGCGGGGTGCAAAGGCTCCAGGCTTTTTCCTTGATGCACTTCACTTGTCCCCCAATAGGGGGGGGGGCAGGCTCTAGGTAGTGTGGCCTCGTGGCTAAGTGTGATTGCCTAGGGTCCTCAGGGTTTTGGAATGAAATCTCAGGCTGCTGCTTTCCACTGTGGGGACGCGAAGTATTTAATCTCCTGTGTCTCATTTGCTCATTTATTAGTAAAGTGGGGTTGATGCTAAGTCCTTGTGAAGCTTAAGTGACTTCTTATGTGAATAAGCTGCCAGCTCTGTGAGTTGTGGAAGGCTGTGCTGTGCAGCCAGGACATTCATGAGCTTCCTGGCCCTCCTTGCCTGACCTGGCCCCTTTGTGCTGGATTCAGCATCAGCCTTCCCCCTTCCTGTCCCTGGGACTTGGAGCTTGGGCCTCTGGCATATACAGGTCCCATGCAATGTCCCTGTCAGTGTCCCTGGCTTCCCCACTGATCTCCTGTGACAGGTGGCAGGGGACCAAGCCGAGGCCCACAAGCCCCTGAAGCAGGGTGAATGTCTGTGTGTACCTGGGAATTGCTCTGTGATCCTCATGGGGGTCCGGAGGCTCTTGAAGGGCTGCTGTGAGGTTCTCGCTGGGAGGAGGCCGCACCCAGAGGACACACCTTGGACAGAGTGTGAGCAGTGCTGTCTGTGAAGATGCGGGCTCCCCCACCCCAGCCAGTGCTCCCGGAAGAGGAGGACTGTGCCCTCCAGGAACACTCACTTCCGAGTCAGCTCCTCAGTGACAGGGAGGGAAGGGTGTGAACACAGGGCTCTTGGCTCTGCTTCACCTGCAGCTCTGTGCTGGCTCCTGCTGCTTCTTGTCCTAGCTTGTCTGCTCTGGTGCATTCGGGGGACCTGGCAGGAGAGAGCCTCCCGGTGCAGCTATCCTGTGACTCTGTGGCCCTCCCGGCACCCTCCAGGTCTCCAGCTGGGAGACCTGGCTGAGCTGAGTCCTGGGTCAGTCTTCTCCCCAGTTGGGGGCGGAGGCAGGAGGGCGTAGCAGGCATGAACAGATAGCTGGCCTCCGCACCCTGCCTGCTCACTCCAGCCCACAGGGTCGGCGCAACAGCCAGCCTGCTGTCAGCTTCTCCCCAGCCTGTAGAGGGGGGCCGAGAGCTGAGGGTAGTGCAGCTGGGCTTCAGACAGCCTCTGGAGCCCTTGTGTGACTAGTGCAAGCCAGAGCATGGGCAGAGGGCACACTACATTGTCACTTAGGAGTGGCAGTCTGCAGTCTACGTCTAGGTGGGGGCCCTGGAGGGCCTGCATGTGCTTGGAGTTCCCAGGTGGGAGCCTGCAGGATATCCTGTCTGCAGCTCCACAGAGGGAGGCATTGTGTGTGCTCCTCATGGTCCCCTGCCTGAACCTGCCCTCCTCAGAGATTGTCCTGCCCATCCCAGTCTGCCCCAAGGGCCCCACATGGCTGGACCAGAGGCTGTCCCTTGTTCTGCATGTTTGTCCCTGGGCAGTGTTGCGTGGGCTCTGCAGTTTGCTTAAGATGTCCCTGATAAGGAAAGTTCAGGACATACGGAGGCAAGCTGGGCCTTGAGTGGGCCCAGAGCCGCAGATCCTGGGCGGATCTAGCTAGCCTGTGACTGCAGGAGGGCAGAGGGCCTTAGAGAGAGGTCCCAGGCCCCAGGGTGCCTTTGGGTTGGGGAAGGAGGTAACTAGCTGGCTTTCTCTGTTTGTTGGGGCTGTTACCTTAGAAACCTCCCTGGGTAGGCTGTTGTCAGGGGATTAATGGAGGATCAGAGGGTGCAGTTTAGGTCCTGTGCTCCTGAGATGCTGTCAGCAGAGTCCCCTTGGCAACTGCTGGAAGCTTGGACCAAAGGGAATCTGTTTCAGGAGGCCCAGAGGCCTGGTAGGGAGCTGCCACAGTGCCAGGGGCTGGGTCCTGTGACCACCAGACCTGTGTGCTATTGAGCATCCCTGGAGACAGTGAAGTGTTCTGTTGTAGGTAGGCTGGTCACCCCTACCCTGTCCCTGATGGGGCAGCTGCGCCACATCTCCTGAAGTCCTGGCCCATTTTGATTTCTTGTGTGGATTTAGTTATTTGTTTCAAAACCATCTGCAGGGCCCCGTTAAGGGCCAGGCTGTGTTCTGGCTGTACCCTGGTGGCTCTTGGCACGAGCTCTCCAGGGTGGCCTGGCCTCGGGTCCCTAGGGGGAGTGGCCACTCTGCTCCCAGCCCAGTTTCTGCCTACCTTATCTCCATCACCGTGCTCTGGGCGCTAGCCCATTTGCAGCTGCTCTGAAGGGGACACTGAGCTGCTGTCACAGGGGCAACGGCAGCCCTCTGGGTGTCTTTGCTTGTCAGGAGCTTCTCAGCAGCCGTGGAACAACTGAGCTTTGTCCCAGGCCTCCTCTGACCTGGTTCTCCAAAGCGTGACAGTTGGCAGCCTGAAAGCCTCCAGGATAGGAAACAGGAGCAGCACGGGGAGTGAAAGACAATCCCAGCTTTGGATTGCCGAGTGGCCCTTGGACCTGGGCTGTTTGTCCTCTCTGGCAGGCACCCAAGTAAACCTCCAAGCCCCAGGGTCCCCTATGTACCCTGGAGTGCCAGGGCAGGGGAAAGGAGGGCCTCAAAGTTCTTTCCTGAGCTGAAGACTTACCAGCTCCTCCTGTGTTACTTGGCCTGGGGTTTGAGAGGAGGGGCCGAGACAGGGGCGCTTTTCTTCCTGGTGGTGGACAGGGCTTCAGTCTTTGCCAAGATGGGCTGTGTTGCCCTCTTCCTGGCTCCTAGGAAGGCCTTGTCCCTCCAAGGCCTCTGGTGAAGCCTAGGCCATGTCTGGGAGGCTCTGGGCCTCCTAGCACTGCATTTGGGAGGCAGGGAATGGGCCACAGTAGCCAAGGAAGCCCCAGAGCACTGTGTCCCGGCACCTGGCCCTCCACTGGCCAGGCGTGTTGGGGCAGCGGCAGTGGAGACTGTCTGCCTGATTTGAGCTGGGCTCCAGGTAAGTGTGGTTACCTGGGAGGGCTGGACAGGGAGAGCTGGCAGCCCGCCGGGCCTTGTGCTGCAGATCAATCAGGTCCACATCCCGGGGCCTCTTTTCACAGGCTTCCCATAAATTATAGCTCCTGTTTCCATCAGGATCAGATCCCAGCAGGGGCATAACACTGCTGTAATCCAATCGACTTGGAAGTGGGTGAAATCCAACCTCTGTCATCTTCCAGCTTGCTAAGGATTCAGCACAGAGGGAGTGGGGGAGTTGTTTGTAAAATTCACTAACAATTACATGACTTAGGCTCTGTAGCCATTAGGTCGGGTGTGTGTGTAGGGGGTTATTACCCAGAGGTGACCCAGGCATGTGGACAGCAAGAGGCACCAGGGGTAGAACAGGAGCCAAGTGGCAACATCATGGGTGTGGAGGAGGAGGGGAAGGAGGAAAAGGAGGAGGGGAAGAGCAGGAGGGGGAGGTGGTGACTTCTCATCAGTGTTGGTGTCACACTGCCCCCTGGGCCAAGGTGTGGCCACCCTCACCTAGGGGACTGCGTCATTCTGGATAGCAGAGCTTCCTGGTAGCTGGGAGTTAACCCTTCCTGCCAGGCCTTGACTTGGTCATTTTTTTTCTTTTAAGGAGTATTTTCTGCAACATATACTGTGTGTCTCTTCTTTCTTTGGCTTTTTGTTGTTACTGTTGGCTGGTGTCAGTTGTATGCTGTTACTTATTGCCAAGTAATGAGACCAGGAAGCTGAAAGGGAAAATTCAACCATTCCAGGGTTTGTAATGCTTCCTTTTGAGTTCCCTTTGGGGCCTATCCCCACATGTGCACTGCAGGTCACTGAATTATGAGAGGTGTAGAACATGTTTTCAGAGTTGTGTATTTTCAGGGTCTTGCTGTGCAGCCTGGACTTGTAGTGATCCTGCTGTCTCAGTCTTCTCAACCCCAGATTTCATTATTTAATGTTTAATTCTGTTTTTGTTTTTATTTTTATGGTACCGGGGATTGAATGCAGGACCTTGCATTTGCCAGGAAAACGCTTTTCCTACTGAGCTATCTCCCTGGCCCCTAATGTTTAATTCTGCTATTTTCACTGGAAATCAGATCTTGGGCTGGCTTATCACTAGCACTTTAATGGCTTTTTGGAATGGGTGGCCCGTCATATTGACCCTGCTTGCAGTGGCTTTTGGAAAGGGTTTGCTGGTGTGCACCATGTTCCTGACCATGTGGGCCAGGACCCTGCCGGGCAGGTGTAGACTTGAGCTAACTGATGTCTTAGCTGCTCCTCATAGCTGTGGGACAGGGGCTGGTCGGATGCTGGCTTCCATCCTGAAGCTTGCTGTCTTCAAAGAAACTCTTGGGTCTACTTGCTTTTCGGCTGTCTTTGTCTCCAATAATAGTCACAGAGAGGCTGTGTGTGTGTGTGTGTGTGTGTGTCTCCAAATAGTTAATTTCAGAAGACATTAGCCAGGGTGAATTTCTTCTGTAGTATTCCTGAAGTTGCCTACAAAACTATAAGTGACCATAGCTTTTTATTAACATATCTATTTTTTTTTTCTTTTTGAGATAGGGTCCTGCTGTGCAGCTCAGACTGGCCTTGAACTCACTTTGTAGCCCAGGCTGGTCTTGATCTTATAATAATCTTCCTGTCTCAGCTCTCAACTGCTGGGATTCTAGGTGTGCACCACTGCACCTGGCTTATTAACATATCTAATGGACAGAAAATGCCACCTGACACTTACCACGTGTGGCCCCTTCACCAGCCTCAACGGTGTACCTGTACCCCAGGAACGGGCTCCATTTTCCTGGGGCAGCCTGAATACGCAGTCTGAGAGACAGGTCAAATGTCTCAGGTACTTTAGTTGGTGACTGCTCATCCTTCCAAATATATATTTGTGCACCAATTTCTTCTAGAACCTTCCAGTTCCTCAGGACAGTCAACAGGGTTGTCACCACTTTGCTCCCCTTGCCTTAGCCATCCTCCTGCAGTTCTGGCCAGCCGTGTGCCTTCCTGTAGTACGGTTCATCTCTGTGTTGCAACCCAGGGACCTGACAAAGCTGGAGTGAAAAGGTTCACCTCTTGGCTGACTCTGGTGTCTGATGAGCAGCTTCCTGTGTGCTGGGGCGCCCCCATGGCTCTTTTGGGTTGGTCAGCTTTGGGTTGGTCAGCGGGTTCTGGTTTCTAGCTAATGCTCCCTTGCAGGGGGCTCACACAGCTCTGTGACTTGGCTTTGGTCGTGTAGTTAGGTCTAACAAGGACACTGGGACCCTTTGAAGGTCTGGAATAAAAGGACACAAATGTGAGGAGTTTTTCTGCACAGATAGAATAGCCAAAAAGCCAAATAAGAGCCAGAGGAGCTGCTAGGGATCAGAGCAAGTGTATGGAGGATGTTGGGTGAGATCTACAAGACCACAATGGGATCCCCAGAACCACTACCATGAGAGAAAACACTAGTAAAATTTACAATTTGTTATTATCTTATTCTAAACGATCATGGTCATGTTATATATTATATATTGTCAGCCCTCAAATTGTAAATTTGCTATCAAGTATCATAAGCATCACAAAATCCAAAAAAGTATTGATCAACTGCCTTGCTATTATGTAGCCAAGGTAATATGTTTTCCTAATTTTTTTTTTTTTTTGGCACTGCTTCATATCCTGACCTTCTAATATTATTTTCTATTGAGAGAATAGAAAATTATTGATTGATTGCATAATTAAGTTTTTTGTTTTTCTATTATGGCTGGCTTAGCCTACCCTGGGGTTGGGGCTAGTGCAGGTGCAGCATATGGTGCCAGGGATGGAACCACGGTCCTTGCTGTTGCCTAAGCTTTCCTAACCAGGTGCTTTAGACTGCAGGACCATCTCACTGGCCCTGCATAATTAAGTTTTACATTTCATTTTTGGTAGCTGGAATGCCTAAATAAATGGAGATTAGCTGGATGTGTTGGTGGACACTTGTAATTCCGGCTACTTGGGAGGCTGAGGCAGGAGGATTACAAGTTCAAGCCCACCTCGGACAATTTTTCTCTTTCTGAGATGAGTCTTACTATGCAGTTTAGGCTGGCTTAGACTTGCTGTGTAACCCAGGCCGGCCTCAAACTCAGGGAGATCCTCCTCCCTCAGCCTCCTGCGGTGTGTGTGTGCCTGCGTGGTCCTGAGGTCAGCTCCAGGACCTTACCCATGCTGGGCAAGCATTCTACCACTGGGCAACATCCCCAGCCTCTGCTACAGTGTCTTGTCCTACACGTACAAGTTTTCTCCTAAGTTCTATTTGATGTGTTCGCTATCAAGAATGAAACAGCGAGGAGGGCTGAGGCCTTCGCAGTGGATCTGGTGCACCCTGCTTGTCCTGCGGGTCAGAGAAGCATTCTGTTTCGACTTGGCGTGGAAGAGAATCGAATCCTTTGCTTACAACCTACCTCTGGTGGTGGGAATAATTTTCCATAGATTTGCTCCTGGCTCCGTATGTTTCAAACCCTGTTCACATTTTTCTGGCGCCAGGCACTGCGGGACATGTTCATGTCTGATGGTTTTGGATTCTGCATGGTAGTTGGAACTGGATCTGGGTGAGGAGCGAGTGTTCCTGGAATCCGCTTCTACCTTGGGATGTCGAGCAGTCACTGAGCAGCACATGGAAATAGCTGGGAACTATATAAATATGCCCCCATTCCAGCCAAGCTAAATACCTCTCCAATTGAGCTTCTCCTTGGCAGGAGTCTCCAGATGCTAACGATCCTTCACTGCCATCTCACCCAGGAGAAGGTGTGCTGGGCAGGAACTCCGAGTGGAAATAAACTGTGACTTTAACCAATTGTAGTTAAAATAGTTTCCATCTTGTGAATCTTACAAAAAGTCATGTGAACGCAGGGCCAGGACCCTTCTGGGTGCTTTGAGAGGGACCATGTGGGTGACATATCCTTGGTATGGTTGAAGAATTAGCACTGGTGACAGGCAGGGATCTATCTGCCCCTGCCCCAGATTGGAGGTTTGGAGGGAGTCCTGCTCCCACAGAGCAGGGGCCAGGCGCCTTTGTGGGAGCCAGGACAAAGGCGGAAGCAGAAGACCCAGCAAAGACCAAACGTGCTGCCGCAGACTCTGTCCAAGGCAGATGGGGGTGAGACACCCTGGCCTCCCCTTGTCCTACCTTCCCATCTTCCCCAGACACCCTGGTGTGATCCAGCCTGAGGCCAGAAGACCAAGCTGTAGACCAAACACTGCCCACAGCCATCTGCTCTTCTGCCATGCCAAGAAGGGCAGGGGAAGTGAGGAATGGAGGGTACCAGGCAGGGTCAGCACTGTGTGTGCAAACAGGAGCTGCTGTCTCCCTACCCCACGCGCCTGCAGCGAGCCCCACCATCCTGTTGATGGCACGGAAGCAGCAGCATCTTTGTAGCAGCCACCCTGCCTGGCCCTACAGTCAAGTAGTATGTTTGTGGACAGAGTTTCCCATCTGGGCCATCTGGATTTTGCCTCTCTCGCAAAGTTCCTGTGTTGAAGCTTCACCCCCAGTGTGACTGTACCTGGAGGCGGGGCTGTCAGGAAGCAGTCCTGGAGGTGGGGCCTGATCCAGGAGAACCTGTGTCCTTGTAAGGAGGGAAAGAGGTATCAAGACCCCATGTGCAGAGAAGAGACCCCAGGAGGATGCTGTGAAGAGAGGGTGCCGCATGGGTCTTGGACTTTGGCCTCCAGAACTTTGGAGAGACAAATTTCTGTTGTCATTGTCTCCCAGTGTGGGCTGTTATAGCAGCCTGAGGGGGCAAAGTACCAGCCGAGTGTGATATTGTATGCTCCCATAAGGCGCCAGGACAATGGAGCCGAGTTACCATGGATGGAAACTTCTGGAACCACAAGTCCAAGTAAATCTGTCTTCTAAGTCAGTTTTCCCGGGTATTTTGTTACAATGACAACTAACTGCTGCACCTGCTATATGCCAGGTACAGTACAAGAACCACTGGGCATGGTGGTGAACCAGAAATTCCTTTCTCTCCCAGAGCTTCTATTCTAGATGAAACAGAAAACTCATCCGTCTGTCCGCCCACCTGTCAAAAGAAATATCCAAGAGCTCTGAGTGCGGTGCAAAGAATTAGGATGCAGTAGTTTGATAGAAAGTGGCTGGTGGAGCAGTGAGGGGTCATAGAGAAGGTGACACAGTCAGGAAGGAGCCAGCCATAGAAAGACTTTGGGTGGGGCAAGCTTGCAGTTTCCAGAAACAGCAGGAAGCCCAGTGGGGCTGGAAAGGGCTGGGGAGAAAGAGCAGGGTACAGGTCTAGACAGGCTGGGACAAGATTTAAGTTGTTTCATCCGTAAGAAGAGGAGGCTGTGTCACCTCTGAATGTCACAAATGCCAGCAGCACATCTGGAATATCATAAGCCTTAAACAGGGAATGGGGGGATGCTTTGTTCTCACTACATTTTAACTACCAGGAACAATGGGACTGTGCTTACTGTATTTCACAAATCTGCATTCATCACTTGGGCTTTGCTTATCACATTAAGTAAGGCATTGCTGCATTTAAAGTACACTGAGGACGTCAGCTGATTTGTGCTCACCAAGTTGGCAGGAACCTGATAACCACAGGTCCGTGTCATGAAAAGTAGGGCTGTCCTTTGGGCTGGGACATTTATTGTGGTCCAGGGCCCATTTGCCCCTAGAGAAACATCTACTTGGGGAAGTGAGTCAATAGCAGAATGGCAGGGATGGGGCATGTGTGACCCTGAATGCTGAGATTCAAGGGTTCTTCCCACCTCTGGAGTCGCTGTGAGGGTCGGCAAGCACCAGGAAGGAGCTGGACAGTCCCTGCGCCCCCACGCACCCCCTGTGTCCACCCCCCCCAAGCCCTGCCTCCCCACTCCCTCCCCTTGGGAGAACAGAGCTTCTCCCCTGTCTGGCCCTGAGGGCCCTAGTGGCCTGGTGGATGCTAGTCACAGGAAGGGGAAACTGGCTGGCCTGACCCCTGGTTTTCTCTCCTCTGACCTCTTGTTCCCTCTGGCCCTGTCTGTTTCTGCATCTCACTTCCTGGCCCCTTCAGATGGGCTTTGGGAGTTCCTCATTCTACCACTGTTCCGGTGATTCCTGCCTGCAGGGCTGCTGGGCATTCTCCTGGGGGAAAGGTCAGCCTGGGGCGGCTCCCTGAGGGAGGCTTCTTTTTTTTTTGTCGTATTTGGGACAGGGTCTGTAAGGTCTACAGAGTCTCACTACAAAGATTGGAATCATGTTAATTCTCCTATTTTCAACCTCCTAAGAGCTGGGATTACAGGTGCGCACCACCACCCGCGGTCTCAATCACCATCTCGGGGCACCCATGGGTTGGGACCAGCATTGCTTGCAAGGGGTCAAACCTTGGCCACTGCACTCCGCCTAAGCAGGTGCTGTAGTCTGCTGAGCTCTCAGGCTGGGAGGCTTCTGACTCTGTGCCTCTTGCTGGCCAGTCGAGGCCCAAGAGCAGAGCTGACCCGTGTGACTCTGTAAACACGGAGCCCAGAGTCCTTCACCTTCCTCCATGTTCACTTCTACCATCGGCCATCTCCAGGGCCCAGCGCTTGGCTAGCCAGCTGCCCATTTAGGCGGCCTTCTCCCTGCTCTTCTCTCAGCCAGCTCCCTGTTGCCTCTTCAGGGAATGAGTTAAATTTGAATTTCAGGTGAGTGAGAATCCACTTTTAGTCCCGTAAAACATTTGGGGCACGCCTCAGATTTATTTGTTGATGAGCTGAAACACAAATTAAACTGAGTACCTGTGTTTTAGATGGCATCGCTACGGCACTCAGCTACCCACTGGTGACCCTTGGAGGGAGGTGCTGTGTGGACCCTTGGTGGCCACCTGGTGGTTCAAGTGCTAGCTGCCAGTGCAGGCAGAGCAAACCCTGCCAGTACAAGTGCTGATCTCACCATTCCATCTATGAGCCGGATAACCGCTGTGGGCTCACCGCTGAGCAAGGGCCCTGGCCACATGGCCACCTCTGAATCCGTTGTGCCTTCAATAATCTGGGGCATAGTAGGTGTTCGATAAATACTTTCTTAATGTTTTAGTACCAGGAGTCAGAGTCAGGACCTTGCACTTGCCAGGCAGGCACTCGTGCTGCTGAGCTATCTCCCCGGCAACAAATATTTTCAAGTAGCCACGCTCTATAACATGTGAAAACCCAGGAAGACGAAAACCTTCCCAAAAGGGAAGAGCGCCACCTCCAGGGCTTCTCTTCAGCTGGTGGCTCTGTGGTGGATGCAGGCCAAGGGCACTGCGCTGGAACCAGTGTGTGCGGCATCGCGTAGGTGGACAGACATTCACCTTTCACAGGAGATGGTGGGCTGGAAGCCTGCGCTCTACAGCAGGGTGAAGAAGGTGCAGAGCCCTGCCCCCCAGGCTGTCGGCTCTGCTGAGGGCGTTTGAGCTTCCGCAGGACACAGTTAGAAATGCAAAGGATTCCTGTCTTGCGATGAGTAAATTGGAGTCTGCTGTTGCTCTAGTTTGTGGCTCCAGGTGTTGGCCTTAAGAGTGGGGAGGGAAGGGGCAGCCTGTGCTAGGGGGCTGGGGCTCAGCTCAGCTCTCCTGCCCACTCAAGCTTCTGCAGCAGCAAACGAGGTGTGGGTGTTATCGCCTCATCTCAGGGTCCTTTGCCGGTGGCCCTGAGGTAAGCCTGGAATCCGCTCTTCACGCCCAGCCCACCTGCAGCCCTTGACTCTGATCCAGCCACTTCTGTGAGCAAATACAGAGAAAGGGGCAGTGATCCTGTGTCCCAGAGCCCTCCTCCCAAGTCCAAAGGGGAAGGGGCAGCCAGGCCAGAGGCAGGGTTGTGCCGGCCAAGAGTCCCAGGGACTCACCTTCTTTTCCTGAGTGGGAGCTCTGACAAAAAACAAAACAAAAATTGGCCTTTGATTACTGTCTGTAGGTAGTCTTGTGTCAATATTGAAAACGGAAGTTTGTGCTCTGTGAGGTGCCGTGCGGCCTTTCCGTAGTGGAAGGCTGTCCAGGCTCAATGTGTTCAGTGCAGGAACAGAGGACTGGGGTGCTGGCTAGAGTGTCACCTCCTACCTAGAGTTAAGCATCTGAGCTGTGTGAGACCCCAGTGGGTTTCGAGCAGAGGTTCTGGATCACAGGGACATCTGTGAGGATTGGGAGTGACACCCAGAGGAGACAGACATGGTGCTGTTTGCGTCGGGCGTCCTCCTTTCAGCTTTCTGAACTTCATTTTCATTCTGTGTCTGGTGCGGACCACTCAGGGGACATTTCCTGCTGACTTCTGCCTCGCCTCACCAGAAGTGTTTTAATATCGCAGCCTCCACCTGGTAGGTTTACTGATGTTTGTTACCAGCCTCGGGCTCCTGAACATTTATGAACCTGCCACTCTCCTGCGCCAAGCAGTGAACACGAGGAGAGCAAGTTCCAGGCAGTCCTGGGCAAGGCACCGGGTCCTGCCTTTTTTCTGGGATCAGGAAAACTTAATGTGTCCTCTCCTGAGGGCCAGGAGGGATCTGACTCCCCTAAATTAGGAAAGAGCTCAGTAAAACTCATGGGGCCTTTTTTTTGGGGTGGGGAGCAGCAGTGCTGGGCCTTTGCTTGAAGGGTCTTGGTTAAAACTCCTACTACATTAGAGTGCCTAGGCACAGGACAGTCTAATTATAGGTCCGTGGGTCCAGGGTGGTGTGCGTGGCTAATATTCTAGTAATGGTGTAAGGGAATGTAATTGTTCTAATAACATCATTTTTGAGTGTATATTTTGTGCCACACAGGGATAGGGAGATAGCTCAGTAGAATAAGCACTTGCCTGGCAAGTGCAAGGGCCTGAGTTCAATCCCTGGTTCCAAAAAAAAAAAAAAAAGTTAAATATTTTGTGCCACACACTATGCCAAGGACTTCTAATATGTAGCCTCACTTGTGTAACATTTGAAAATAAGTTTTTTAAACCCATGTATCAAAGTTGCACTTTTTTGGGCGATGCTGGGGATTGAATTCAGGACCTTGAGGATGCCAAGCACTCTATGCTACTACCATGCTGACCCCAAATTGAGGGGCATGATGGGATATGCCGATACATCTCTATGTGTATCTGTTGTGTAATGTTCAAATTGGGGCAAACGTGCTACCCTCTACTGTGTATCCATTCTTTATGGGGAGCACACCCTAAAGCCTATCTTCTGGCTCTTTTCTATTACTCTCAAGGGGATAATGGTTTCATGAGAAATCTGGGATCTGAGAACGAGCTCTGCCTTTGAACCCTGACCTCTGATTGTCACCTTTCCTGCCCTTGAGTCTCTGAGGATGTCTGTCATTTGCACTTAGCTGACTCTAGACAGCAGAATTTCATAGGGTTTCCTCTTCTTCTATTTTTTTTTTCTTCTTCCAATTTACTTGTTTTGAGACGAGGTCTCATGGTAGTGCAGACCAACCCTGATCCCACTATGTAGGCTCTATGTGGAACTCACTGTGTAGGCCTGGCCTACAAATATGCAGTGATTCTCCTGCCTCAGCCTTCTAAGTTCTGGGATTACAGGCGTGTGCCACCACACCCTGCCAGAATGTTTTATTTTCCAATAGTATAAAAATGACTCAGTTCTCTGCTGGAATGTCTTGGATGCGGGCCTGTGGGCTGGGGCCCCAGGTCTCTCCCAGGGATGACAAGCATGCCTACGGATGCCAGGGAATCTCAGCTCCTGTCCCTTTCTTGTTAACGGAGCACACTTTACATTTTCGCTGTGCTATGAGCTGCCTGGCACCAGATGCCCATTTTGGGAAATCAGAACAAATAAACAGTGTAAATAAAATATAAACTCCACCCTAGAAATCAGAAACACATGTTCTTCTTCTCCTGTTTCTACTCCCCAGGGGGAGGGGGTTTCAGAGGAATGAAATGCCCGGGGGAGTTTGACCTTCATGGGTCTTCTATAGCACTCTTGCTTGGAAGCCAGAGGACCAAGGTGGGGGTGAGGTGGGGGTGCCTACCTGGTTGGGTAGGACAGGGCAGCCACTGTCCCTGGCATCCCCTGCAGTGCAAGGGCGTAGCGGGAAGTGACTCAGCCCACAGGAATGCTCAGCCCTGTCTTCTCACAGGCTGGCTGGGGCACCCTAGACTGAGGGACAGGGCTGCTGGTTGCTGATGCCACTCAGCCCTGGACAGCTGCACTGCCCAGCAGTGGTGTGATGACCCACGTGTGGGATGTGGGACAGATGGTGGGAATGGTCATGTGACATTGCATATAGCGTCTCTCCTGGTTGGTTGTGAAGGGTTCACTGCTGTTGGTGGTGATGAGGTGACCTGGGATTGGAGATGGGGACACCCCCACTTGTCCTTCTGCACTTCAGCAGCCTGAGGAGCAGGGCCTGCCTCCCCCTAGCCACTCCCACCAAGGGCAGCCCACGTGAGCTGCCCTCCAGGTTACCCTGTTTTGGTCTTAAGGGAACTATCAGTTCTAGAAGCCACATGCCAGCCCTTCCCAACGTGCCCAGCTACGTGGCCATGGGCAGTCTGTCCAGCAGGGTCAGCCCAGACTCTCAGATTCCTGGCTGAATCTTCGTGGTTCAGCAGTGATCAGATGTTAAATCAGTCAGTGGGAACCAAGGGGAGGGTTCTGGTGTCTCTCTATATCCCACAGGTCTAGTTGGGGTGGATCTGGGACGCTACTGGAAGATCCAGCCATTGCTGACTCTAGTGAGGGTGGGAACACCTGCTTCCTGGGGCTGATGGATGAACATAGAAGCACTGAGCTCTTTACTTGTCCTTCTTGAAGCCCCCCCCCTCCCAAAGCCTGGATATTCCCAACTGCCACTCACAATGTTGCTTTACATCATGGGTGAGCTCAACTCAAATGGGGGTGCTTCATGGAATTACCCCAGTTCCATAAGAGGCGGAAGCTTAGAAGTGGCAGAGACTCTGCCTGTATCAGTTCTTTGAGGGGCAGATGGTGACTAATTTACCATTAGTTACCAATTCCTTTGCTAAATTCAATATTGTGCAGATACAGAGCTTGTGCTAGGCCCTGGGGAACAGGGTAGGAAGGCAAATGTGTGGGGTCCCCCTCAATTCTGGAACCTTCAGAAACCAAGCTTGCGGCACCTTCTGCCCCTTGGTCACAGTTTAGGAGTGGGCTTGTGGGAGGGATGGGTAGATGGATGGGTAGGATGGTGGATAGGTGGGTGGGTGGGTGGAGGGACGGGGTGGATGGTGGGTAGATAGGTGGGTAGATGGGTGAGTGGATGGTGATGGGTGGTGGATAGTAGTGGGTGGATGAGTAGGTGAATGAGTGGATAGATGGTGATGGATAGGTGGATGAACGGGTAAGTAGATAAGGCCTGTACAGCGGGTGGTGGGTGGCTGGATGGGTAGATGTGACAAGACCCTGCAGCACTCTGGGGAGGAGCTCGCCCTTTGACCTGCAGCAAGGGTGGGTGTTAGATGGCTGAGGCTGAGGAGAGGTATGTGGCTCTAGCCTGGACCCCGTCTTGCTGATGGGGTGGGCTTGTTCTTGCTGGGCT
>PVKN010007936.1:0-25849 GCA_004027915.1 Capromys pilorides
GGGGGGGGGTGGGGGGGGGACGATGGGCTCACACCTGTGATCCTTAGAGGATCACTGTAACTTCAAGTCCAGCCTGAATTGTATAGCAAGACCCTGTCTAAAAAAGAGGAAAAGAAAGGCTCATGTGGCAGGCATGGGCCCACCCCAGCCCATGTCTCCCTGGGACTCTGGTGCCACCAGACTTTTGTCCCTGGTTGTACAACCCACAGCCAAAGAGAGGAAATCAGCAAGGCCTGGGACCCCTTCCGGGTGGGAAAGGTACAACCCCTGTCATGGAGTCCTAAATCACCGGCACAAGTCCAGCCTCGGCAGGACAGCTGTTCGGCAGCCAGGTGAACCTTCCGGTCCTGTCCTCCTCGCAGGAGCCAGATCTTGGGGTACTCCCTGCAGCTGCACCCCAAGGCAAGGGTTAACGCAAAGCCCCTAGGGAGCCCCCTCAAAGAAGCCCTGCTCTGGGCCTCAGCCCATGCAATCCAGTTGCTCTGCCAACACAGGAAGAGGAAGCCGGCAGCACGGCTGTCCCTGCGGGTCTGGGGGCTTCCAGCGGCCCTGCCAGCAGTCCCCATCTGGAAGCCAGAAGGCTTTGATCTTGGGTTTTCTGGCCCACTCTGCTCCTCCTCTTCGCTCTCCACCAGGCCACTGTCCCAGGCTCAGGATGTTACACTCGCCAGTCCTCCAAGGCCTCGGTCTCCGTTGTCAGTTGCTCCCGATAAGCATGCCTGAACGGGGTGCCCTGGACTGGGTGGACGCGGGACAAAGCGAGAGTAGTGGCTCCCAGAGCCCAGGGTGGGCCGGCCAAGCAGGCAGCTGGGCGGCAGATGTGGGCTCTGAGACAGCGGCCAGGATGCAAGGCCCGGTTGCTAGCCTGTCACCTCATTGTGGGTCGGTGGGGAAGGTTCAGGGAAAGCTGAGATCCCTAACTGAGCCAACAATGAGCCAACAGTGAACCAACAGCGTATGGGCGGTGACGCGGCCAATGGGGCTCAGAGCTTGGAGGAAGACAAAAAGGACAGGAGTGCCGAGGAGCTGCAGCTGGGGCCGGACAGGGGCGGGCAGGATGTCTGTTGAGAGGCGCAGCATAGGGACAGCTTCAGCTCCCCTGAACAGACTGGGGTTACCCTTCTTCTCTGAACAGAAAAGAGGTGGATGAGCCAGAGATCAGGGTCAAAAAACAATTTGGTGAGGGAGGGTCTTTTTTGAGACAGGGTCTTGCTATGTAGTTCAGGCTGGCCTTGAGCTCACTTTTGTAGCCCAGGCTGGTCTCGAACTCGCCTCAGTTTCCCAAGTGCTGGGATTACAGGCGTGCGCCACCACGCTCAGCTCAAAAAACAATTGTGAATGGTGCTGGTCTTAGAAATATGGGAGGCCCAGGTTCTCCCGGGCATGGCGTGCGGTCTGGGTCCCGTTCCCTGAGGGGTGCATAGACCAGCTCCCAGAACCAGAGCCAAGGAGCCCGCCCAGTCGGCTCTGTAGGGATCCGAGCCTTTTTCTGCCCGCCCTAAAGGCCACGCCCCCACCAAGGCCCGCCCAGTACACAGGATCCCCGGGGAGCCCCACCCTCCCGTGACTTCTCGGAAGTGGTTGGGCGGAGGCTGAAATAGGGAGGGGCTATATTTGCATAGCTCCACCCGGGCGCGAAAGGCAAGCACCGCCAGGCCAGTTCCCCACCCCACCCCCACCTCGCCAGTTCCCCTTCCCCTAGCTCGTCTGGGCTCAGATTTCCATTCGCAGGTTAAGCCCCGCCCTTCCTCGCTGCATCTAGGCCAGGGCCTGCCGGGCTGGGCCCTGGACTTTCCCAGAGATTGGACCTCGCCTGGTCCCGGAACCGGGTCAACAGGTCTAGTAAACGGAGCAGGGCGAGGACGGGCAGAGTGCGGCGATCTCAGCGTGCGTGGGAAAGGACTAGCTTTTGTCGACCCAGCTCCTACATGCTCTCTTCCAGGGTGGGGTTTTCTGGGCCTCAGTTTCATCTAACTGAGACAAGCACATATCTCAGAGGTAGCTTGGGGGTCCGGGGAAATAGCTCAGTGGAATCAGTGCCTGCCTGGCAAGCACAACAGCCTGAGTTCAATCCCTGGTCCCACAAAAAAAAAAAAAAAAAAAAAAAAGGCGCTTGGACAGGGATTGTTCCCAGACACACAGGAAGGCTTCATCGTGAAGCCCCTGCCGTATCCCTCAGCAGGCCTGCAGGCTGCAGGCTCATAGACAAATAAAAATAGCTTTTTTTGTGTATGTGTGTGTATTTTAGTACAGGGTCTCACTATGTAGATGGGACTTGTAGTGATCTTCCTGTTTTCAGTCTCCCAAGAAAAACATAGTTCTTGACGTGGCTGTTGATAAAGAACCTTGGACCAAGTGAGAGCGCACACAGGCCCTCTCCTCAGGGGTCTCCTCCTTAGACAGAGGCTGGGGACAGATCCCAGTATACAGAAGGGAGTGGCTGGGAAGATTGAGAAAGTGTGGGAATGAAAAGCAGGTCAGTGTGGCCACAGGGTGACAGATCAGGATTTAGGAGCTGGGTCCTATCAGGCCTTGAATTCAATTATGGGATTTATTTTAGGGTGGAGAGTAGGAAACCCTGGGCCTCAGGCATGCAGCCACTCTGAGCTACATTCCAGCCTCACATTCAAAGTTACCTAAATGACTTGGCATTCATCCCTGGGAATCTATCCCCTTCAGACTGCAAGTCCTTTTCAATCTAAGAATACACTGTAGGGGGCTGGGGAGATAGCTCAGGGGCACAAGTGCCTGCCTGGCAAGTGCAAGGTCCTGAGTTGGATCCCTAGTTCTGCAAATAAATAAAATTTTTTGTTGATATTTTATTTATTCTTCTTTACATTATAGCGGGCTTAGCCCACCCTGGGGATGGGGCTGAAGCAGCACATGGTGCTGGGGACTCAACTGTGGTCTCTGTGTTGCCTAAGCACGTGCTTTAGACCACTGAGCTATCTAGCCAGCCAACAAGATAGATTGTAATCCAGGCACTTTGGAGGCTGAGGCAGGCGGAGTTTAAACACAACCAGGGCTATGTCACAAGCCCATATCTCAAAACACAAGAAAAAAAGGAGTTTTGCCTTGGAAATCATGTCTTTAAAATTTGCTAATCTTTCTTGAAACAAAAAATATTGTCTGGAAGCTCACCCTGGCTTCCTTTCAGCAAGATTTTATGGTATTGTTTTGTTTACATTGTAACTTTAACTGTTCCTTTTTAAGTATGGTGAGTGATTAACAACTGGATTAGAGCAGGTGTGGGGCACAGCCAACTCCTGAAAGGCTGGAGCAAGAGGATTGCAAGTTGGAGGCCAGCCTGGACCTCGTGGGGAGACCCTATGTCAAAATAAAAAATAAAAAAGGATGCTGGGCATGATGACACATGCCTGTATTTCCAGCCAAAGAGGCTGAGGCAGGAGGACTGGGCTACTGGTGAGCTCAAGGCCAGCTGAGTTAGAGTGAGACTCTGTCTCAAATGAAATAAATAAAATAATAAAATAAAGGGCTGGGGATATCTCTCAGTGGTGAAGCACCTCTGGTTTGACCCCCCAGTACCTTTTAAAAAATAAAAATGTGTCGGACACCTTGCTGAACATTTTACATGCTTCATCTGACTCCTTTTTGGTGCTGGGGACAGAACTCGGGGGCTCCTGAATGAGGGACCAGTGCTCAGCACCGAGCCACATCCCCAGGGCTCAACCCTGGGGAGGAACCTAAGAGAGCTGTTATTGCCAAACTAACAGCAAAGTGCTCAGGCTGCAGGGCACAAAGGGGGCGCAGCTGCCTGTCACTCTGCTGTTGGTGCTCAGCCCAGACAGTGAGGATCCCCAGGGCACTGTCCCTCCGTGGCTCCTGCAGCCTGAGTTCTGTTCTCAGGTTCTGTTCTCGCTGGTTCACACGCCTAGGGGAGGGCATAACGCCTCGGGTTGGCCACTGGGCTCCAGGCTGGTGTGCAGATCTCTGGCCCGGACCTCCCACCATCTGGGGAGCAGCAGCAACTCTTGCACCCTGGCCAGGACAACTACAGGCTGTAGGTAGTGTCTCCTAGGCAACACCAGCAGAACACACACACACACACACACACACATACACACTCTAGGACTGGGCCATCACACCGTTATGTGTGTGTGTGCCCTTTTTTTTGGAGACAGGTTCTGGCTATATAGGGTTTCACTAAAAAGCCAATTTGCCATCCTTAAATTTTTGATCTTCCTGCTTTAGCCTCCTGGAGTGCTGGGATTCCAGAAGAATACCTTTGGGAGGCTTCTGCTGCAGGCAGGGACTTCCCTGCCTAATCTGCTGGTCCCAGGCTAGGTGACATTTGTAGTTCTCACGGCTACTGATTATAATGCAGATAGCCTGTCACAGGCAGTGGTGTGAAGGGTTTTCCAGATCTAGCCAAAGTTTGTTCGTTGTGACTAATTTGTGTGTATCCCTGGTGGCCTACATCAGTAATCCCAGCACTTGGAAAGTGAGACAAGAAAATCTCCACGAGTAGGCAGGCCAGTTTACTGGCTAGCCTGTATTACATACTAAGACCCTGTCTTGAAAATATAATAATAATAATAATAATAATAATAATAATAATAATAATAATAATGCCGGTGAGATAGCTCAGAGGTCTAAAGCACCTGCTTAGGCAACCGGCGGTGACTGAGCCGGCTATAATATAAGACAAAAAAGATCATAACAACGTCTCTATTTATGTATGCAGCGCTGAGCATGGAACCAGGGCCTGGCACGCTAGGCGGATGGCCTACCTTGATACATCTTTACCCTGCAAAATTTCACTTTTACTTCTTCGGATGGCTCAGGTATGTGGGCAGGGTGGGGGTAGGGGCTCTATCTCGGAGGATGAGAGTGAAGAGTGCTTGTCGCTTCTTTAGTTCCACTCCCTGGCCGGGCACCGGAAACCCCCAGACTGCGGCAGGGTGGGGGTCGAGCATGGCTTCCCGCGGAAGGGCCTGGTGGTTCCTCCGACAGGATGCGCGCCGGCCCCTCCCCGCCTCCAGGGACTTCCCGGGGCTCCGGGGCGTGGGCAAGCACCCCCACATCCCCTAGGGGCGTTGCGGATGCCGCTGAGTCCCCACACATTCCCGGAAGGAGTCAGGCGTGGAGGCCAGAAGCCAGGTTCTAGGTCCCCACGGACCTCCCGCCCCCACACCGCAGGTCAGGTCCCCCGGGTCACCGAGCCCGCAGTGGCTCTGCCAGCTGTCGCAGGCGGGGCCGTGCAGCCCCGAGTCCCACCGCCGGACTCCCGCACCTGCGGCTCCTTTGTCCTCGCCACCACTCCTCCCCTGACCCGGGCAATGCCTGCAGCGATGCCTAAAGCAGCAGGGAAGGAATTTGTTTTGTCTTCTCCCGGGAGGTCCTGGAACTGGGGCAGAGCCCAGCACGCCAGAGGGCGCAAGTACTGTGTGCATGTGTGTGTCGATGATGGAACCCAGACAGAGCCTTTGTATTCAGCTACATCCCCAGCCCTTGTTTTATTTTGATGCAGGGCCTCTTAGTCAAGTTAGTCAGGCTAGGTTCAAACTTGAGACCTTCTTGCCTCAGCCTCCCAGAGGGCTGGGTGACAGAAGAGCGTCACTGCGCCTGGCTCACCAGGACATTTCCGAACCTAAAGTGTGACACTTTTTCAGGCCCTACCCAAGGTAGGAAAATTGAGGTGAGGAACTCCCCTCTCACACCTCGGGAATGACCAGGCAGAAACTTCGGGTCGAAATTGTGAAGCTCCCTCCACCCTAGATGAGGGAGTAACACTTGAAAGTAAGTCCAGTACCTCTGTATTCAGCTACATCGTCAGCTTTTTAAAATAACTTTTAAATTTTATGACAGGGTCTTTACGTGGTCCAGGTGGGGCTCCAACTTTGAACCTTCTTGCCTCAGTCTACCAGAGTGCTGGGATGACAGACTCGTGTCCTAGCTCCGGGTAAACAGCTGTCTCTCAAAGATACAAGTACTGCTCCTAACTCTGCTTGGGGTGCTTCATATCCCCCTGATGTTAAGAAGCCAGGAAGCGTTCATTGAGAAGATTTGTACCAATAGTGTTTAGCAAAGTTATGTCTGCATCTTGTACGCTGAGCCACTATAGAGACAATATGCATTGTATTATTGTGGCTGTCCTAACGTATTTTTAAACTGTCTCGTTATTAAAAGTAATAAACTTTTAAAAAAAGAAACCAGGAAGTACTCTCTTCTTAAGTTGCAGATAAATACAGGCAACTCCCCAATCTACATTGAAGAGCAGTCAACCTAGGGCAAGGCAAAGGGGCCGGATGATCCCACCCACACGTTAACCGGCCAGACCGGTTCCTGGAGCTAAGAGCCGCCAGCGGCTGACCCCTGACCCCGCCCCTCCCCCCTGCCGCGGGAAGAGAACCAGACAGACCGCACTTTTCACTGCAACGGTCTTTATTGTCCTGGCTGACATTTCCAAAGAGACGCCAGGTAGACGACACCCACTGCGGGTAAGGTAAACAGGCCTCCATCCCAGCTCTGTCCGCGCGCCCCTTCCCACCCCTCCGTAGTCCATCTGGGTTGAGTGTCCAAAGGAGGTCACGCTCTGGGCTGGGAACATCGTGCCACCTCATTTAAAACAAACTGATGAGCAAATCTTGAGAACAAAAAGAAAAAAACAAACTCGCTGGGCTCTCGCAGCGGCAAGGCGCAGTGACTCAGGCCGCACCCCTCCCACTCCCCAGGGCGGTCCACGCCCCAGAGCCACCTCCCAGGCCCCACACCCACGCCAGGCGACAGGAAGCTCCCCACCCCTGCCCCATGACGCAACGGTGACCGCTTGCCCAAGTATGTCACCAGAGGAGCAGGGGAGGCCTGGAGTTCTGAGGCTGAAAGGGCACACTGGAAAGTCTTACAAGGGCGGCTCAAAGCTTGGTTTAAAAAAAAGAAAAAAGTCTGACCCTGAGATTGATGGACCAAGCCCACTTTCTCCCAAGCAGGAGAGGCTGAGGCCCAGGTCCCGGTCCACAAATCAGCACCACTGGGCACCGCGGGGCTCGAAGAAGGCGCCCGCGCCCCTGGCTCCTGGGCCGCCGCGGCCCGATGGCGACGATCCCCGGGGCACTGTCCCTGTGCGACTCCCGCAGCCCGGGCGACCGCCTCGTTTCTCCTCCGTTCTCGCTGGTTCACACGCCTCGGGGAGGGCGTAACGCCTCGGGTTGCCCGCTCGAGTCGACGGTTCGGCGAGCACTCTGGCTCCGGCAGCAGGCTTGGTCCTCAGAAAGCCACCACGGCGCGTACGAGCACGCTCAGCATTGGGTCCGTCGGGCGACAAGCCGGCTTGGCGTCACGCGCGGGAGATGCCGTCGGGGCAGCAGCGGCAGGGCCTCGGCTCAGGAACCCCGAGAAGCTTCGCTGCAGGACGCGCGCCAGATTGGGAAAGGCGCCTTCTGCCTGAGCGGGCGAAGGCGTCAGGCGGTCAGACACCTCGGACGACGTGTCCTCCGCGTCTTGATCCTCTAAGCGGGCCTTCTTGCTGGGAACCAGGCCGGCGTCCACGCCGTCGCTCAGGCTGCTACTGCGTCGCTTGCGGCTGACCCTGGCGGGGCGCGGGGAGTAGCGGGCCGGGGTCTCCGCAGGTCTAGGGGGCGCCTCCTCGTCCTCCTGCGTGTCCATGGGCTCCGGCGACGGCGGCTCCCCGTCGGGGGGCGCACTCGCGGCGTGGACTTCCGCTTCCCGCGGCGGGTGCAGACGCGGGTCCGGGCAGGTGGCAGGCGGTGAGGACGCTTCGAAATCGAGGGCCTCCACTTTGGCCGAGAGGTAGAGCTCCCGGGCGCTGCGCATGATCAGCGACAGCTGCAGACTTCGGTGCAGGCGCAGGCCTCCGCGCTGCATACGCGAGTGGTACATCTTCCACACCGACAGGGTCATGATGCGCTGCGCCTCTTTCTGTACCTCCATGGCAGGCAACTCGACGGTGAGGGTTTTGGGGACTCTGAGCTGAGCGGAATACAGCGGCTGGTTCTCGAAGGAAGACGCGGCAACTCTACCGGGGCGCACCGCGCGGAGATTCTGCCGGGGCGCCGGCCACTCGGGCTCTTTTGTACCCAGGATGACATCAGAGGTGCCCCGCCCAATCAGAGGGCCGCATCCGGGCTTTCCACTACGCGGTGGCCAGAGTCTCCTTAAAGCGACAGCGAGGAATTTAACTCAGCCAGGATAGGGGACGGAAACCCCAAGGGTGCAAGGCGTATTCAACTGCACGCAGAGCTCTGTGTGGTTTCCTTGCTCCACACCCCGCAGTAGAGCTACCGCGCGGTCTGGCAGTGAGAGATCGCGGGTGGGACTCAAAGCCCACCCACGTGCTCGCGGCGGGAGGCGCCGGCGTGTCATGAATGGCGTTTCCTTTTGCACTGGGGAAGACCCAGGTTCGAGCCCATACAGCCCTCGTGGGTACCACCCTTAACATCCCCAGCCGTCTAATGTTTTCGGAATCGGGAACAATGATGCTAATTCAGAGTTATGAGCCAGGTTTGTCAACCTTGGAGGTGGGGTGCTAAGATCCGGCTGGCCTGAAACTCCTTATGATCCTCCTAGTTCAGCTTCCTGAGATCACAGGCACGCACCACCAGGTCGGTCAGGCTCGTCGGATCCCTCACCTTCAAGTTGGTGGAAGGTAGGAGCATATTTGTTTTCAGGTGTGAAATAGAAGCCACTTGCCCAGGGTTTTTGAAGCAAATGAATGGCAGCCATAGTGCCGAGGCCTGGACCCACCTGCAGCCCGCCGGCTCCAGTGCTCGCCAAACCCTCCGGCTCCTAGGCGGTCGGAGGGAGGCGGCACGGCGCGGCTTAGCCCGGACATGCGGCTCCCACCCGGGCGCTGGGCGAGGATCGGCCTCCACGCCCCCGGGGGGCGGAGCTGGGGTGGGAGCTGTATACTGTGCCTTGCTAGTAAAGAGCAAAGAAAACATCAGCCCTACCACCGCCACGCGCTCAAAGAAAACTCAGTTCCAGTTGCACATACATACACAAACGCACAAAGCGCTCTATTTATCCACGGTGCGGCCCCTTTAAAGGGCGCCCCCTCCCCACGTTACGCCTAGCCTGCTACCCACAGGAGCCCGCTGACTTCCCGAGCTAATTTTGGAAGTGGTGACGTAGACAGCGGGCAAACAGCTTCCGATTGCCCATATTAGAACAGGGGTCCGGAATGGGAGGGGCGGGGCTGCGTCTCTGGCAACGCCTCTCCCTGCCTCCTGGGCCGGAACTTCCGGGCGAGCGTCCAGCGGGGCAGGTGGGGTTTTGCTTTGAGGGGAGGTGCGACGCCCCGCTGGGAAAGCCCTCGGCTCACCTCTGGGTGACCCAGGACGTAACGGACGCCGTCCCCAGAGGCTTCACATAAAGATCTTGTTCTTCCTTTCCCTGCGGAGAACCCATTTATTTTGTGGATAGTCCCTCTCAAGTCCTTCCTGCCCACCGCCCCTATTTTATGGATTGTGCAGAACTGGGGACTGAATTTAGGGCCTTAACATTGAGCTATGTTTTCAGCCCCCCCACCTTCGGCTTTTTGAGACAGAATCACTAAACTGCCCAGTCTGGGCTCTAATTTGTGATTCTCCTGCCTCGGCTTCTGGGGCGAGGGATAGCAGGCATGGCCCCCCAACGCCGAGCTCCCTAATTGAATGTCATCCCTTTCAGCACCTTCAGTTTCCATCCCTTGTCGCACGTGGGTATTCAGTCCTTCCTGTTCCCTAGACCTCTCCCGAGCTGTCCCCATCTGTCGATCCTTCCACATCCTGTGGCGACCTCAGGCACGGGCGCCGGCGCCCTCCTCTATCCTGCTACCTGCGCGAGCCCATTCCCAGGCTATGTACCGGCCTAGATCGCTCCTGGCAACTCGGAGAACGGACAGCACCCTGGAGGGGTGCACCCCGGGGAGGTGCCTCCCCTGTCCTCCACCAGGGGCCCAGAGACCCAGGGGAGACATTCTGCCACATAAGAGGTACCCAGGAATCTTACTGGGCCACGACCGCCCACGAAGTGGCCCCTGGAGATTTCTCGGAGCAGCCACCAAGCGACCCTAGGACTCGCATCCAGCAAAGCTGAGCCCCGGCACGCGAACCTGCGACACCCACCTGCGTACGCACGCGGGAAGGGACCCTCCAGATGTCTCAGGGCCCTCACGTGCCCCTGCCCAGGCCACCCACAGGTGCTCCCTGCCTCTCTTCTAAGAGAGGAGGAGGAGGGGCGAGGGGGAGCGTTCATCTGAACCGCCCGGAAAGGAGAGGGGCCGGTTGAACTGGGTCACCTCGAGGCATCTTCGTAAAGATTCAGTGATTCCGAGCAGGGCACACCGGTCATCCCAACGCTCTGGGAGGCTGAGACAGGAGAATGCCACGTACAACTTCAGCAATTTAACGACTTGGATATAGCTTAGTGCGAAAACCCTAGGTTCAAGCCCAAATACACAATTTAAACGATTCTCTACGTCTATAACCTGAGCGAGGGAAAGCTGTTATTTACTTTGCCTCAAAAGGAAACAGTTTGCGCGGGCACAGCCTTATGGGTTTGGTCTGTAACTGACAGCGCCGTTCCGGACCCAAAAGCTAGACAGACTTAGAATTGCGGGGTACCAGGCCGGGAGGAGGCGGAAGGGCGTGGCCTGCAGGCCGGAAGTTGTCTCTGCCTGCAGCCAAGATGGCCGCGGCGGGGCGGAAGTTGCTTCACTGCGGTCCAAGGAGGCCTCTTCTTCCGCAGGAGGCCCAGCTCTGGATGGTGGCGTGACCGGGGTGTGGCGGCGGCGCGCTCTCTGCGCTAGAAACATTGATCGAGCGGACGCCTGGCGGGAGGGGCTTGGCCTGGGCGGGAGGGTTAACCCTTCCCTCGAAGATCCCTGTTTTGTGGTCCTAGGGTGAGTGGCAGTGCGGTGGGAGGTTGGAAGGTGGTCGGTGCCCTCGTGTAAGGGAGACGCGGTGCACGGTGTCCTGTGGTTGCCTGAGGGGGAATTCGATTCCTGGGCTGCGCGAGGCTGCTCGAGGAGTGGGTTGCAGGGTGCAGTACGGACCCTTTTGGCCTTCATCCACACGTTGGAAGCCAATCCGGGCAGGTTCAAGCCCCACGCCGGTCCCTGTAGGAGAGGCGAATGTTTTGTGAGGCCATGCACGAGGGCGTTCAGGTGAGGAAGGCCCTAGTGGGCCGAGGGAGGGAGTTGAACTGTTTTCGAGACGAGGGGCTCACTATGCGGTTCAAGCTGGCCAGTAACCGGCGAGCATCTTCTTGCCTCAGCATCCTGAGTACTGGGATGACAGGTGTGTGCCACCATGCCTAAATTTGAGTATCTGTACACTAATGCCGACTTCACCCGCAAGAAGTAAAAGACCACACGACCTTGCCAACAGCTGTAGCTTTGCAGGCACCCACACGTCGTTCAGGTGACCCTTGGTGGAGAGCCAGCCTGACTGTGTTTACCTGCCTCCTGTACACCGTTTCATGTAAGGGATTTAAGCAGCATGCATGGATTTTGGTACCTATGGGGATTTTTGGGTCCAGTCGTTTGAGGGCATCAGGAGACATCTATCTGAGGCTGGCGAGATGGCTCAGTGGTTTAAAGAGCCTGCTTAGGAAAGCTTAGGTAACTGCAGGGACCGCAGCTCAATCCCCGGCACCACATGCTGCGCCAGCCCCACCCCCAAGGCAGGCTGAGCAGGCCATAATATTTAAAAAAAAAAAAAAAGACATCTACCTGTATTTCTTTTCTCACATTTATTGAGACATGTATTTATTTTCCCATAGTTGTGTACTTATGAGACATGATCTTCCTGTGGCACCCAAGCTGGCCCTTAACATCACCATGATCCTCCTGCCTCATCTCCCATGTGCTGGGATTACAGGCATGCACCACCACACCTAGCTACCTGTATTTTTTTAGTAGGTTTCCTTTTTTCTTTTTTTTTTTTAAGAGACTGTATTTTTTTTAAAAAAAAAACTTTATTTACTTATTTATGTTATGGCTGGCTCAGCCTGCCCTGGGGGTGGGGCTGGTGCAGCATGTGGTACAGGGGCTCGAACTGCGGTCCTTAAGGTTGCCTTAGACCACTGAGCTATCTCCCCGGCCCAGTAGGTTTATTTCTCGGGAACCTAGAGACTCCGGGTCTGTGCACATTGGATCTTCCTGCAGAGGAATGCCCACCTTCCCTCTGTACACCTGCTCCACTGGGTCCTCCAACTACACACCAGTACCCGCCCCATACAGCTGTCCTCTGTTCCGATTGTCTTCCCACTCTCCCCTCCAAGTTCACACAGGGTCTGGATAGTGGGAGCTGAAGCCGACATTCTTCGATACCCTGAAGCTCCTGCCTTTCTGCATTTGAAGCTTTGAGAACAAAAATCCAAGCTCTGTTGACAGGCTGCTGCTGCGCATTTCAGTAATTAACGTAGGCTCCACTGGACCCAGTGGAAAGGAGAGAATGGGAGAAAAACTGGGTTTGGTAACACATGCTTATAATCTCAGAACACTGGGAAGCTGAGGCAGGAGAATCCTATAGTTGAGACCAGTCTAGGCAATGTAACTTCGCAAGACATCTTTAAGTGAAAATACTAAAACAGGTTAAAAACAAAATAAAGCTGTGTACACATCTGTAATCCCAGCACTCCAAAGGCTGAGGTAAAAGGATCATGAGCTCTAGGCCAGCTTGGGCTACATGGATTTTACCTCAGAAAGAGAAAGATCAAAACCTAAACAGGGCTAGTATAACAGAAATCAGTTTAACAGTCCTGGGTTCAATCCCAAAAGGGAAGAAAAAAAACGAAATAAATGAGGCTGGGCATGGTGGTGCAGGCCTATAACCCCAGCACTTGGGAGGCTGAGGCACAAAGATCAGTGTGAGTTCAAGACCAGCCTGGGCTACAAAAGTGAGTCCAAGGCCAGCCTGAACTGCATAGCAAGACCCTGTCTCGGAAAGACCAAAAAAAAAGTGTGGGCTGGGAGAC
The DNA here is from genome assembly GCA_004027915.1 of Capromys pilorides. Classification (NCBI taxonomy): domain Eukaryota; kingdom Metazoa; phylum Chordata; class Mammalia; order Rodentia; family Capromyidae; genus Capromys; species Capromys pilorides. The sequence goes on from PVKN010007936.1 coordinate 12,940, forward strand.
AGTTCAGTAGAATAAATGCTTGCCTGAATTCAATCCCTGGTTCTGCTAAAAAAACAAATAGTGTATTCATTTTCCAACACCCAGTCTCAGGAAGCAAGGACTTTTAACCCAACAAGTGATGGAAACTACATACAAGTTCAGGCTGTTTGGCCACTGGCTGCCTCCCAGCAGTGTGAAACAAAAGGCAAGAGTCACTATTGTGTTTCGGGCACACACACACCCTGTGGAGTACATAGACATTTCAACCCTAGGCAGGAGACAAGAAATGGAGGCTTGTGATCACATACCACCACCTTGGAGTCACTGATTGTTAGCAAGTGGCAGACTGAGGAAACGGTCTCCAGCTTTTTTTTTTTTTGGACTTCTAAAGTCACTGTGTATCCCAGGCTGGCCTTTCAGTGCTCCTCCTGCCTCAGCCTCCCCAGTACTGTACTAAATTACAGGTGTGCACCACCATGCCTGCCTGTGTAACCTGAAACCCACAGCCAGAAGGCATGCTGATTGGCCAAGTGTCACGGGGAAACCTGCTGGATGCCCCAGGATTTGCATGGGTGGCAGAGACCCTGGGGTGGGGACTCCTGGGGGATGCTCAGCATCCTTGTTCACTGCACGCCCACTCTCCACTCCATAGCTTATCCTGAACTAGGGCACCAGCAGCTGAGATTGGTGTCAGAGAACCCAGGCTCTGAAATGTGTGCAGCTGAAAAGGAGCCCACTGTGGGCTGAGTGCCTCAGTGACACTGATGTGCAAGTGCCATCTTGGTCCTGGCAGCACACTGGACACTTTTACACAGAGATGAACAAACTCAAGCCCAGATGGACAGGATCCCCAGAGAACGTCCTGAGTGGCGAGTACTCTTGCTCTTGAAACAAGGTCAGCTGGGCATGGTGACGCACATCTATCATCTCAGCACTCAGGAGGCTGAAGTAGGATCTCTGCAATGTCAAGGTCACCTTGAAATACAGTAAGACTCTGCTTCATAAAAAAGGGGGAGAGATAAGCAGGCTGGTCCTCCTGTGACTTCTGACCCTTTAATCCCTGGACCTGCAGCAGTGGTACTGCTGGGCATGACTCTTTTACTCAGGCCCTCTTTGGTGACCACAGAGCCCTGAGTGCCACTTTGGAGCTGGTCCTGTCCTTAGGGAGGAGCAGGGCCAGCCACCTGTCCCCAAGGCGCTTACCCAGAACTGGTGGGGATCCTGGGCTAAACCCTGCATCTCCGGTTCTGTCCTAAGTGCCTGTAAGAGATGGCAGAGGCAGGGAGATCTTGGACACATGTCAACTTATGTCCTGCCCTGGCCCCAGAGCCATTTGCCTGTGCCTTAAGTGTGCCAAGTTGGAAGTAAAACCCCACACTGTTTACACCCACTGGCACCTTTTGGAGTGCTGACTACAAACCTAAGGGACCTTGGTGGACACCTGTGGTAATCCCCAAGCCGCTCCTGCACAACACACTAGTGGGTCCAGTGGCCATTGCTGCATACAGAAGACTAGTGTGTTTTTATTGTTAGATTTTTACAATGGGTAACTTGTTGCCATTGAAAACTGAGTTTTTTTTTTTAAAGTGTTTTGGTTTATTTGGACACTGACCTACAGAAGAAGCCCTAAACAACATTCCTTCTCATCATCACCAAAAAGCTCAGATTTCTTGAGCTTGGAAAGGTTAACCTCTACATCTGCTTTTGCTGTGCCTAAGGGAAATAATCTTAGACACGGACCTAAACATCTTTTAACGCATTATTTCTTTACACTTTGGTTTGAGATAGGGTGTTATTCACTCTAAGGCCAGGCTGGTCTCCAAAGGCACCTGTCTCCCTGCCTGTGCCTCAGTGCTGAGATTAAAGGTGTACATCACCAAGTTCTGTAACACATTCTCGACAGAGCTGCAATTTAGCTGTGCATACACGAATGTCCCACTGGGTGTGTGGGGCAGGCCCATGAGAGACTCAAAGCACCAGAAGGGACAGCCACACACATACCCCTGGTGGTTCAAGCTGGTAGGCACATTACAGGTGGTGTTGCACAACTATAATCTCAGCACCCTGGAAGGCATGGCTTGGGACCCCAGAGCCACCCCTCCCAACTCACAAGGATCTGTCCCATGAGCAGGGGCATGGAGCGTGGCTGCTGCCTAGCTCCCTGGAGCCCCACCCACCCAATCCCAGTGAGCAGCAGGCACAGGGCTGTTACAAAGGCGTCTGTTTATTTTCGTCAGGTTCACATTTCCTAACGCCCACTCCGCTCCTTACAGTAGTTAATGTGCAATCTCACTTCGGGCCAGGGAGGGGTGGGGGTGCGGCCCGGGGCGGGGAGGGCGTTGGCACTTCACGTGGATGGGGGTGACCTGTCCCCTGAGAAGGGTGTGGGCGGCCAGTGGAGTTTGGGAGAGGGCCCAAGGGTCCTTTTCTTTTCTAGGAGATGGACAGTTTTCTGTTCCTGTTCCTCCGGACTGCCCAGGTTGGGGGATCATGCAGCTCAGCAGGACTGGGAGGATGGGCACGGATGTGACAGGCAGCTGGCCGCCTGGCAGGCGGTGGGCGCAGGGATGGCTCCCGGGTAAGGCACAACCCTGTCTTTGGCTCTCCTAGTGAGGAGTCTCCTCCCCTGCACCCCTTGCCCTCCCCAACTTCCCCCAGGGAGCCAGAAGCACCTCCTGGGGTCCCTGAAACCCAGGGGCTCTGCCACCCACCCAGCTCTGTAGAAAGTGGGAATGGGTGGAGAGGGGCTCCTGGGACTGCACTTCCTCTGGGGTCTGGCTGGGGCCCCTCAGGGCCAGCTGCCTGCCAAGTGACCAGGACATTGTGCTTTGGGATCAGAGCTGAAGTGGGTGGAGGGGGAGTGCGACTAAGGTGCTTGTGCTTAGCTGAGGGTGCCGACTCCCCACTCCCCTGTACCCCAGGGCCAAGGTGCCGGGCTGGACCCAGGGACCAGGCCTGACACCCTCATCCGGCACCAAGCCTATGTCAGGAGAGAACCTGGCAGGCTGGGCTGGAGAGGGTCTTCAACCCAGGGCCCAGTCCTGGGCCCAACCCACCAGTGGCCCAGACCCCCACCTTACCCTTGCCCGGGAAGAAGCTGGGAGCCAGGGGCTGGGGCAGCTGGGGAGGGCAGGTGGCAGGGTTGAGCAAGTGTGTGTGGGAGAAAAGACTCGGGGCAGCCTCTGTGTTCACATCTACAACTCAAACCACAACCACTCACTTGGGGCAATAAAAAAGGAATGGTGAGAGAAAAATTCCACAAACAACCACTAACAATGGACATAGGCCCTGCCCTGGTTCCCCAGGGCTGAGCTCAGCCATCAGTCAAGAACTGCACCACCCCAAAACACTGCAGCCATGGGGTAGGGAAGGGAGGGGCTAGCTGGACCGCCTGGGGCCCAGGCACCCATATTCCACCCATGCACACACTCAGCCTGCCCACTTATCCTGCCTTCCATGGACCCCCAGTCCCTAGGGGGACCTCAGACACAGTCCCATTGGTTTGAAAAATAAAAGGAAATATTATGCTTCAATATTCCATTCACTAAAAAAATTCTTAAAAAGTATGTACAGGGGGGGCGAGAGGCTGGGAGCCCTGCTGGGGGGTAGGGTGCTGATGGGGAAGAGTGACACCCTCAGCCTGCTCCGAGTCCAACCCTGGTCTTCCCACCTCTTCTACCTCTATCTGTTCTAAAAGCAAACGGACACATGCACACATGAACATCCACACGCGCTGAGCCCAAGACCCTGTTCTCCTGGCCTCTGAGACCCCTGTCACTCCTCAAGAGCCCCCCTCACTTAGGACCAGCCTCACTCGGGCCCCAGGGGACCTATGGGATGAAACTGAAAGCACAGGGCCAGGAGAGGGGTGTGGGCCGCCCTGGCCACCTTCCGCCCGTGGACTGTGGGGTTGCTCTGGGCCTCGTCTGAGCCTGTTCTCTAGTTGTGCAGTGGAGTCCCACAGCCTCGCCTACCCAGCCCCCAGGCACAGGGACAGACGAGGGACAGAGACAGGAAGGCGCTTTGGAGACATGGAAGCACTGGGAGATGGTGGAGGGGTCCTGAGAGCACCCGGATAACCCGAGTCCCCAGGAAGTCCCCAGGGCCCCCCAGGCCGGCCCCTCCCTAAGCCAGGCCTGGGAGCTGGAATGACCAGAGCGCTAGGAGGGGGACAGGGCTCCCTACTGCACGTGTGTGTCACAGGCGGCCCGCCCTCTCCACCTGGCTCGTGGGGAAGGGGGGAACAGTGAGGCAGAGGGGCTGGGAGCATGCAGCACCCCCCGCGGGTTGTGGGAAGGGGTAGACAGTAGCTCGTGACCAAGATGGTGGTGGGTATGTGACGGGAAGGGAGTGTGACAGCCCGCGGGGAGGGCCCCATGCGTTACTGGAGGACCTCTGCCGAGGGGCCCGCCTCGCCATCATGACTGGCCGTCTCGAAGCTATGTTCCATGCCCATCATATCTGGCTCCATCTTGCCAGTGTCATTGATGAAAGAGGTGTAGGCATCACCCTCTGCCAAGGGTGGCTTGGCCTTGGGCATCCAGCTCTTGCGCACCACACGGCGGGCATTGGTGCACATGTCAGCTGCGATGGCATTCATCTCGCTCTCCTTGAAGTTGGGAGCAAAATTCTGGCAGTAGTCTGTGGGCAGAGCAGTATCTCAGCCCAGGCCTGGCCTCCCCATAAAGCCTGACCAAGTGGGCACAGGGGGTTTGATGGGAGGGCCCAAGCTCCTAAAGAACTGGCATCACCTGACAGAACCTAGACACCTGCACCCTGCCCATGACAGTGGGTGGGTAACACAGTGGCTGCCCCCCACCTCCCCAGGCACTGCCTGCCCACTTCCACCCTGCAATAATTAACTGCCCAAAGGAGCCCCTCTGTACCACAGGGTCCCTCCCATCAGCAGCATCCTCAACCATGAACAATCTGATTACATCCATTTCCAACAAGCCCAAGCTGCACTTCTGAATCTTCTCTGGCATCAAATCCAGCCATCCCTCACCGCACGGGCAACATGGGAGGGAGACACGCAAAACCCCAACCCATACACCCTGGAAGGCCACTCACACTTGACGGCGTGGAGGACACGGCTGTCCAGTGGTTTGCGACGGGGGTCGTTGGTGGAAGACCGGATGCCAGTGCCACAGCTGTTGGCCAGCGTGTTCCTGGGGGCAATGGGATGTGGCAGTCAGTACCTATGGCTGAGGGTGTGGGGCCACCCTCCCCCTCCTTGGGCCCTGGTGAAAACCTCACCGGTCAAAGAAGGAGGCCAAAAGCCGCCGCAGCAGGACCTTGTGCCGTGTGCCCGCGCTGACATGGCAGTTCATAAGCTGTGCCCTTGTGATGTATACGTTGGTGCCTGGTGAGGGAGGTAGCAGAGGGTGGCCACGGGTCCCACGTTTCCCTGTTCCTCTTAAAACCCACCCATCCTTTTGCTGGGCCTGGGGCACTCAAGAGGGGCCTGCTCTGTTGCTCTGTGCCGGGCTCTACAGCAAGGCCAGCAGGGCCATCTGTGTACCAGTGAGGAACAGCTCAGGATGGCTCAGGTCAGAGAGGGAAGCTGGGAGCAGAGGCACCAAGGCGCTGCTGCAGGGAACCCCCACACCCTGGGACAGCCCTGACCTGCACCAGGCAGCCATACCTACATCAGCCCAGGTGGAAAACAGTCGAGGGCACCTACAGCGCCAGTCAGTGACAGGAGGCCCAAGAGTAGGTGGAAGACAGGATCTGGGGACAGGTGTGGTCAGCATACCTGTCACCAACTCCAGCTTCTCTGAGGGATCCCCCTCGTCATAGAGCTTGGGGTGGCAGCGGTTGCCAATCTGGTTGATGAGCTCAGCAGGGAGAGATGCCAGGTCTTGTCGCACCCGGATGCGGCTGCGGGACTCTGGGGCCACCTGCTCGGGGAGGGCCTCTACCTTCTCAGCTGCAAGGAAAGAGCAGAAGATGTGCACGTGTGCCGCACCTCCACGTATAAACCAAGGCCGGTGTGCAGGGCACCACCCTACCTGTTTGGCCGACGTTCATCATGCTGTACATGGTGTACATGTTGCAGATCTGCCGGTACTGCTCGTCTGTGCCCTCTTCGCCCGCATCTTCCTCCTCATCCTCCTCATTGTGGTAGGAGCCAGGGCTGTCACTGGTATAGGCACTTGAGGTGCCTGGGCTGGTCCGCTCCGATGTGCTAGGCCCACTCATCATGCCCCCGGCTGCCACCACGGCTGCAACCACCGGGGCTGGCTGGGGCGTCCGGTTGGTGGTAAGATCTGGCGTGGAGAACTTGGCCATCTTGCGGCTACCATTGCCCCCGCTGCCACCTCCAGCCTCCTTCTGGCTGCCATCCCACAGCCTCTTGGCCACAGGTGTGCACTGTACGGAGTCCGACTCCTGCTGCTCTGTCTTGACCCGAGACACCAGGGACAGCGGCGTGCTGCAGACCGGCCAGCCCGACGTCTGCGCCACGGGGCTCTGTGGCTCCGACGACGGGGCCTCCTCAGCATGTAGGCCCTGGGAGTCACAGCTCGGGGAGCTCACCTTGAGGAAGAATTCAGTGCCCTTCTCCATGATTTCCTGGATCTGCAGGAAGCCAGCTGTGTAGATGAGCAGAAACTGGTCACCCATGTTCATGCTCAGCCGCCCTGTGTAGCAGAATGTGAGGATCTGCTGGAAGGACTGTGGCTGCACAGCTGCTGGCAGCTCTACCACTGCGCTGCGGCTGCTGTTGAACAGGTCCCGAAAGTAGGAGCTGCTGGCAGCCAGCACAGCCCGGTGGGCCTTGAAGGCGTGGCCCTTGACCACCACTGAGACATCACAGTATAGGCCTTGCAGTCGCTGCTCATTGAGGCACTCAAGGATGCTGTTGCCGAAGTTTGGAATCTCCATCTGCAGAGTCTGGGCCATGGCGGCAGCTGCACAGCACACAGGGAGAGACAAAGGTAAGGTGGTCAAATGTAGAGCCATCCAGCAGGAGGGCTAGGTGTGAGTGGGTGGGAGCTCAGACACCCACAACACAATCGCTAGCCCTGATAGGCCTGCACAGGCCCACCTAACCCCCATGTCCTGGTATACTCTTGCCTTTATGATGTATGGGTTGTACCTTAGCATGCAAGGGGAGGTGGCTGCCTGAGGCCCCTGTGGAGAGTAAAATCGGCAGGTGCACAAGTCCCTTACATCAAATGGCTCCGTATTTGTAAAGATGACATGCACATCATTCAGGAGACTTTACATAATCTCTCCATGGTAATAGGTGATGCAGGAGGAAGTATAAACACTACGTACATAATGGTGTTGGAAGAATGATGACAAGAAGAGTCTACACGTAGTACAGATACAATTTTTTTTAGAGACACTGAGAATGGAACCCAGAAACTTTTTGCCAAACTGTAAAGAGTTTTGCCAAACTGTAAAGTCTTACTAAGTAGCTGAACTGTCCAGCTAGGCTCTAACTTGAGCTCCTCCTCAGTCACCCTCCTGTTGGAATGCTGAGATGACAGACGAATCCCACCTCACTTAGCCTGAATGCCAACTTTTCTCCTACATGTTTTTAATCCATAGAAATATTTTTTAGACTCTTCGATGTGCAGCTGATTGAATCCAAAGATGTGGAACTGATGGATACTGAAAGCTGACTGGACTGTTCAATCCGCAAGGCACCTACAAAGCAGAGCAACCAAGCACTGTCCCCCTGCAGTTAGGTGGGAAATAAACACTCACACCCAGACACTTGAATGCTGAGGGAGCCCGCCTAAAATTTGGGGTGGGGGTGGGGATATTCCCCCATGCAGCAATGCATACTACCATTCCCACCTCTTGAGGGCATATAACACAGGAGTCCAGCCCTACTGGCTGAATGGCACCCTTGAAGTTGCACAAAACCACCAGCATCACCAGGGAAATGCCGATGCCAATCACACTGAGCCACCATGCCAACTCACATAGCTGCTAGCATAAAGACAGGAGTGCCAAGGGTACAGCTTGGGGCAAAGCACCTGCCAGCATATGCCAGGCCCAGGTTATAGCCGAAGAACCCTGCATACAGCCACATATGGCTTGTGCCAACATGTAGGTGGGCTTGGGGTAATGCCGTGTATGCATGTATACACACACACACAAACTCCCTGGGATAGATACTGTTGCAGTTTAGACTTAACCCTAGCTGTCCTGTGTTTGGAGATGGGACTTCCAGAAGGTTACCAGGTCCAGGAACATTGATTGACCCAGCCGCAGACTCACCTTGCGATCAGTTTGGGGCTGAACAGGCAGTTGGGAGGTGGGGCTGGGTTGGGGGTCCCTGCTCCTCCCTTTTCTCTACTTCCTGGCAGCCACAAGTGAGCAGCTGTCCCACTATGCTCTCTGATCTTGCCAGTCCTGCCTGGGGGCCAGCGGAATCCTCTGAAATGGAGTCCAACTAAACTCTCGAGTCACAGATGTCATTTATTTGGTCCCAGTGACAGGAAAGCACCTGGTAGATGTGGCACACCACACATTCAAGTGCTCCATACAAGATAGTACAGACCGCATTTCCAGAGAACCTTCCCGTATATCACCTATAACCTGTAATACAGCATGAAAGCTGCATCCAGGGCTATTATGCTACACTGGCAAGCCCGACCCCAGCCCTTCCTCAGTGGGTGCCACACAGGTGAATGCTGAGTCTCAGGGGGTACTCAGCACACAGGGAGCACGGAGCAATTCAGGCCCTGAAGTTCTGCGGGAAGCAGGAGGCAGTGGAAATGCAGGCGCAGGCCCAGGGATCCAGGTTCCTTCGCTAAGGCAGCCCCAGCTTCAGAGCCTGGTGCTTTTCAGCCTCCAAATAGTGATGCAGGTGAAGAAGCAACTGGTGCAAAAGGCTCAGCCAAGAGCGTCCAGGGCCCCTCCTCTGACACTGGGGAGCAGGGGCTAGGTCTGCGTGCTGCAGAGATCCCAGTGCCTTCCAGCCCTGGACAGTCTCAACCCACAGGGGCTCCCAGGAAACTCAGTCCCACCAGGTTCCTGACCATGTAACTGGTAGGGTGCACAGTGGTGGCAGAGTCAAGTGTCAAGGCCTCTCTCCCTGCCAGGCCTGTCCCCATCATGCTGAGCAGCCAACAGCAGTTGCTGGCTGTCCTCAAGCCCAGTGGATCAAAGGTGCTCAGGTCTGGGGTCAGGGACACTGGGTGGAAGTGTGGTGTCCCCCAGTGTGGCTGGTTGTGCCTCAGTCCAGTGTCAACCGTTTTCCACCATTCTGCATGGTGCCTTTACTCACCTCTCACACTAAACCCTCAACACCGTGGGGTCTCACTAAGCAGCAGTTCAGTCTGGCCTTGACCACATTTTGTAGCTCAGGCTGGCCTCAAACTCACAACCATCCTCCTGCCCCAGCTTCTGAATGCTGGGGTTATCGGCGCGGGCCACCACATCTGCCTATCACCATCAACTCTTTTTTTTTTTTTTTTTTTTTGTATTTTAGTACAGGGTCTACAGGGTCTCACTATGTAGATCGGACTCAGTGACCAGCCTCCCAAGAGCTGGGATTACAGACACCGGCCACCATGCCCAGTCTCAATCTGGGGCCAGCATGGCATGCTGGAGATCAAACTACAGCCGCTGCATCTGCCTAAACAGGTGCTTTAATCTGCTGAGCTATTTGACCAGCCTTTCACCACCAACTCTTAATAGGTAGAAAATCAATCACATAGAACCATCATCAAGCTCTTTACACCGGCCCTGGTTTTGGGGAAAGGAAATGGTTGGGCCACCTCAGCCCTGCATAGGGTAGAGGGGATCCCCTAGCATTGCCAGTCCTAACCCCAGGCAGGAGGCACTTGGGACCTGGGGGCTTGGTGGAGGCTGTGGTCATTCATCAGTGATGTACCAACGAACACACTCTGAGCCAGGCTACCAACCTTGCTATGACAACCAACATTAGAAGTGACCTGGAGGGACTGTGGCAGGCTGAAAGCATAGCCCTACAGAAGCTGTCACCTGAAGGTATCCTGCTCTGTCTCGAGGCTCTGCTGGAGACTATGCCCTATGTGGAATTCACAGGGCCTATCTTTGGGAGAGAATTAAGTATTGATAGGGTTAGCAGGGTAGAAGACTGAAGGCAGTGATCTGCACCCCAAACTGACAATCCTCACCTCAACCCAACCATGCTGGCACCCTGACTCCAAACACCAGTCCCCTGTGCTGTAAGACAACTGGTGACAGTACACACCAGTCACCCAGCACCCTGGAATGGAGGGTGTGTGCCACAATGCCAGCTCCAAGCTGGCTCCTGGGAATCAGGGAGTTTACCTGCACAGCTCACTGCTGTGACCACACACAGCTGACCTGCCTAAGAATTTGTAATTGTTCCTATCACTTTCTCTTTCCTTTCTGTCCATCAATAACATGTCTAAACAGCAGTAAAGCTCAGAAACACCAACCTGGCCATGCACCAAGTGACAGTTGCCCCAGGGGTGGCCTATAGCCAGGGTCCCAGCTGGGGCTCCATGCCGAGTGGACGGTGGCACTCACGGCTGTTGAGTCACATGCCAGCCAGACTATTCCTGGGAATGGAAACTGCCTGCTATTTGGGAAAAGCACTCAGGAATCTCCGGCCAGCATAGGCGAGGGCAACAGATCGCAGGCTCGTGGGGAACTGTCAAAAGCACAGAAAATAGCCAGACATAGCAGCGCATGCCTGCTATCCCGGCTCTCTGGAAGCTGGAACAGGAGGACCACCATAAACTCAGAACCAGCCTGGGCTGCAAGACCAGACTGTCTCAAAAACAAAACAAAATACAGAAGGTATAAAACAGCGCTAATATGCTATGGCTTTAATGTTTGTGTTCCTCTAAATTTTAGGGGAATACTGGTCAATGGTTCAGCATTTGATTAACATCAGCAAGGTCCTGGGTCCAATTCTCAGCATCAAAAAATCAAATAACGGGCCTGGGATGTAGCTCAATGCTAAAGTGCTTGTCCAGTATGCCTGACGCCCCAAGTTCTACCCCTTTTATGGCAAATATGAAACAGTTTTCTTTTCTTTTGGGAGGTTAATTCAGATCAAACCCCAGACTAGCAGATATCACCAAACTCTCCAATACAGAGTACAGCTACTACCTACTGCCTGCCCAATATGATTGTCTTTTTTTTTTTTTTTTTTTTTTTGGCGGGACTGGGACTTGAACTTACGACTTTGCACTTGTCAGGCAGGCACTTGTGCCATGGAGCTATCTCCCTGGCTCCACAATTGTCTTTTGGAGATAGGGTTTTACTATACAGTTCAGGCTGACCTCCAACTCCAAGCAATCCTACTGCCTCAGCCTTCCACAGTCCTGGGATTATAGGTATGTGCTACCATGCCCAGCTGTTTAATACAACTCATCATACTGGAGAGGGGATGAGTCTTGACAGCTCCATCCTCAGCACAGAGCTTCATCGCTGAGGACCAGGTCCCCTCATCAGACACTGAACCCACTGATGCCACATTCTTGAGCTTCTAAGACTCTAGCGCTATGAACAATACATTCCTATGGGGACTGGAAGAACAGCCTGGCAGTTAAGTGCTCACCTAACACAGAGGCCCTGGGTCCTATGTTCACATACCAGAAAGGACAAAAAATAACCAATCAACCTACCTACCTTTTGCCTGCAAGATGGCATATACCTATAATCCCAGCACTCAAAGAGGCTAAGACAGGAGGACTTCAAGTCTGAGTGCTGGCAGATAGGTGTTGCCTGGTAGGTGTTGTTGAAAAGCACCCCCCTTCCCCCCCCCCCAAAAAAAAAAAAAACACAGGGGGCTGGAGACATAGCTCAGAGCTGAAGCACCCTTGGATTTAATCCCCAGCACTGCAACACACACACACAGATTCCTCAAAAACAAATGGAACCCCCCCCAACAACTTTCTGTTCAAAAATTAAGCGGCGAGGCATTTTGTTCCTGCAGCCCAAAAGGATGGAGACAAAATGTACAACAGTTAAGGGAGACATCAATTCCAACTTTAACCAGAGGAAAGCTTGGCAAAGTCCTCAAGTGGTGAGGACCCACAGAGCAGAGCCTGTGTGGGGTGCAGGTGCAGGAGCAGGAGGCAGCACAGGCGAGCACGGCTTAGTGCTGGTGAGACACTGAGGAGCCGCATGCTGCCTGGCTGTGGGGCTGCTGCTGGAAGGTGCCTTTTAAGCACCTGCGTGTTTGATTCAGCTTTCTTTCCCTGAAAGGCTGGAATCAGATCCACAGCCCTGACAGGATTAGTCAAAGCAGCTCCTACAATGTATATGCCTACTGTGGGCAGCAGGCACTCTGTGGGGACTCCTCTCTAACCCTGTTCATGACTCCTGAGATGTCTTGCACCTGACAGATGGGAATGGGGCCAGGGCCACATGACAGCCCCAGGTCAGGCCCGGTCTGTACAGCTTCCCTGGCTATGAGATGTGGGGAGACACCCATTTCACAGATGAGAACAGGGAATACAGAGAAACCACAGTTCAAGCAGCTGGGACTCTTTAACCTCCAGAAATGGGAGTCTTACTGGCTGCCTGACATTTCCCTTTTCCCTCTCAGGCATCCCTTGGGGATCAAAGTGAAACAAGATCCTGGGCAGTCTTCCCAACTGTCTCAGCCTCCTCACAGTGCTTCAATCTGGTCTGCCCCAACTCCTGCTCCTATCAGGGCCAAGCAGCAGCTCTGCTTCTGTTCTCACCTGCTGGCCATGATACCATGCCACTTCTGAGTAGGTCCAGACCCAAAGACAGGGCAGGGGGACAACTGGCCAGCACAAAGGCCTTGAGGAGATAGCTGTGACTGACAGGAAGGAGGAAGAGGATGGGGGAAGAATGGCTTACTGGACACGGGGTGCTGAGATACACTTGATGACATGCAGACCCTTGCAGGAGGCTGTGTCACGCCAGCAGTACCTAGGCACCCACGGAGGGAGTCAACGCCAGAACCCTCTGAGCCACC
>PVKN010007937.1:0-25845 GCA_004027915.1 Capromys pilorides
CAGAAGGACTACAGAGAAAAATGTTTGCTTTCCAACCTAGAATCATTTAGTGATACTCCTCTGCATTTTCTCCTTTTTGTTCAACATGTTTGTGAGATTTAATTGCTTTTCTTCTGTTTTTTGTTTTATGTCTTGAGAAGTTCTAGAATTCAATTTGATTTGCACATACTGATCTCAACACTATGATTTAGACATTTTTCTCATGGCATTAATAATTTTTTCTGCCCTTGGTACCTGGAATCGAACTCAGTACTTTGTGCGTGCTAGGCAGGCACTTAACACCACTAAGCTGTTTTCCTTCCCTGGCATTAATTTTCAAGAACTGTGGGGAGTGGACATCAAACAAAAGCCTCTATTTCTTTTGATGATAGCTTATAACTAAACTTTAGCTGCTTAGTTTTTTTTTCCTCATTTAAAACTTTTATTTTGAAACTTCAGTAAACCATTCTTGACAAGGCTTAAAGTCTTTCGACTTTGATTTTATGACTTGGTAGCTTTTTTTTTTTTTTTTTTTCTTTCCTTTAATTCCTTAAGCAATGATTTCTCTTAATTTTTCATAATACTCAGTAGTAGTTTCAGTTGTTTCAAAGAATGGTGAAACCCACACAACCAAGACAAACTCCAGTTTAAGTTTAAGCCAGTCTACTTGCAAGGCTTATTTATTTATTAGCTTTTTTGAGACAAGATTTCACTGTGTAGTGTAGACTGGTCTTGAACTTGCTCATGTGGCCCAGGCTGCCCTGAAACTCATTGGTGATCTTCTTGGCTCAGCCTCCAGATACCTGGGATTGGAGGAGTTTACCACCATACCCAGCAAGGACTTTAGATTTATGATCAGTAACACATTATTCTGTGCAAATTTAAAGTCAGGTGGTAAACTATTATAAAATAGAGAATCAACTGAGAACCTTACTTAATAGTATCCCTTTCAGACTGGCTCTAAGTGTAAATACGTTTTTGCTAGAAGTTCTCCATATTTTTCTCTTAAAGTTAATTGTCAAAGTTGTATTACTATATTTCTGCATAGGATTTTGCCACATAAATCAACCCTTCTTTATTCTAAGATTTAGCAAAGGAAAGTTGCTAAGTTACCCAGGAACTGGACTCATTCTGACTGTCCCAGGCTTGTATCACCGTGCTCAGCTCCTTTACATAATCTTAGGGTTAGTCAGGATATTATACTTAATTTGCTTGATTAGTAGATTTTGGTTACTTCTTGTTGATAGTTATTAGAGACAAAATGTTATAAACAGTCTATAGATATGGAAATTACTTTGTTTAAGAATAAGAATAACATATGCTTTAGAGTTCTATACTTGCGACTTAAATTTTTTTTTTTTGGTGCAAAGGATTGAACTCAGAACCTTGGGCTTGCCAGGCAGGTGCTTATGCCACTGAGCTATCTCCCTTAGCCCTCTTCTGATGTTCAGAGAGTGACTTTTCAATACTGTATACCTCTTGAACTGGTTAGTGCATTTTTAATTTTTGCCATAGGTAAGAACTTTTTTTAGTTAGCAGACTTTGACCAAGGAAATTTTCACTCGTGTAGCTAAAAGGCAGTGATTCTCAAAGTTTGGAATGCTTCGTAATCACAGTGCTGGTAACTGTCACCGGCGTGCCATGTGCTGCGTCTGGAGGCTCTAGAACATTTGCTGTCACTGAATTAGAAGGATTCTTTTAAAAATGTATCTGGGTTCTTCTAGAGTTTCAGGAAAGGCAGAACCCAGAACTCTGTTTTATTTACTAGGTTAGGAGACCATGCTTCAAGAACCACTACATAGGTGTGGTTAGGAGACCTGCAGGAGAAAACAAACACTGTAGTGATTTGGATATGTGTACAGCCTAACAACTTGCAAGTATTTTGTCTGTACATGGCATGGGCACAGCAGCATGGTGTGACTCGGAAAGTTTCTGCAAAGGCAAGTTCTGGTGATGGAATCTTAATAAAACATGCTGAAGATTGGCCTCTTGCTAGATACACATGCTAACTAGTGTGCCCATGATCAGTTGTCTTCACTCAAAGCTTCAAACTCTGGTATTACTCCCCTCATCTGCATGTAAGCAAATCGCAGCAGTAGTTAATACCCTGCTCAGCATCATGCAAGGGCTGCATGCAGGCTCTGCAACTTGAATCCACATACTCTTAGTGTTTTAGGGTTCTGAGGTGTTGTTTTCAGACTGCTGTGTGAGTGTGAACTCTTCCTTGTACAGCACCGTGTTACCAGTTTTTAATATGGTACATTTATGTCATAATACAGTGACATACAGTGTCATAGTACAGAGACATTTGAGTTTTCTTACAGGTCTTATATTCTCTGGGATAATCAGCATTAGAAGTAGATGTGCTTTTTTATTTTATTTTATTTTTTAATGCATCAGGATGAGATACAGGGTCTACAGGGTTTCACTACGTAGATCCAACTCATAGAGATTCTCCTGTTTTCAGCCTCCCAAAGTGCTGGGATTATAGGTGCACACCATTACGCCCAGTTTGGGCTCCGAACCCCAGCTGCTGCACTCTGCTGAGCTATCGGGCTGGCCCATTATCTGTGCTTTAAACGCTTAGGTTTTGTTTTCCCCCACTTTTTGTGGCATGTGATACTGGAGTTAAACCTGAGACCTTACAAATGTCAGGCAAGCACTCTGCCTTTGAAGTCCGTGGGCAGTCCTTTGTGTTTTGTTTTCAGACAGGATCTCCCTAAACTGCCCACGCTATATTCTAACTTTGGATTTTTACATTCACTCTCCAGTACACTGGCTAATACTTGGGTCTTCATTTTTCAATTTTTATTTATTTTCATTGTTTTGTTTTGTTTAAAACAGTCTCACTGCAGTTCAGGCTGGTCTTGAATTTACTTTACTGCTCAACTCTATTACAGCCCTTTTTATTTTTTAAGACAGTCTTGCCAAGTTATTCAGCATGGCTTTGAACTTGTAATCCATCCTCCTACCCCAGCCTCTTGCATAGCTGGTATTATAAGTGTATTTCCCCGTGCCTGGCTGAATTTAGTTTATTCTGTTAATCGAGCAAATTTAATATAAAGTAAGAACACTTTCTGGTGAGGAAGACTTTGATTGATAGCCTAGTGGTTCTAGTTGAGTAGATTAAATTGGCCTTAAAATACCCTTTGTAAGTAAAATGGCCTTTCGACTCTCTCTTTTCGCAAAGTACTCTCAGGTATTGGTGTGGCTTCTTTGCTCATTTCTCAGGTAACAGTATTACGTGAGCTAGGCTAGCTTTTCTGAAGGGTGTTGTTTATAGACACCTCCACCTGAGTTGTGCACCAAGTGTAACCTACCTTAAGCTCCCTGAGAGCACACCTTCCTTCACCCACCGTGGCTTGCTTTTCCTAGTATGCTTATCAGAGCTGCTGTGTTTCTTTGTCATTAGAAGATGAGGCCCATAGAGGCTGGGGTGGTTTCCTTCGAGACTTCAGTTTTTAGAGCATCAGTGCCTGTTGCGTGCGTGTGGATGCTCAGAGAGTGTGTGTCAGATGCATGAGTTCTTTTGGTAAAGTGCTTTTGGGCAAAAGGTTGAACTCGGAAAATACTAGGCCTACACCTGCAGCTTGTTATCCCTGCACCCTGCGTGTAGACATTTAACATGTTGCTTTGTTTTTAGGCATTGTATTTGTGTTGGGGAGGAAATGTTAAATTTCAACAAAAATTTCCCAACTACTTAAAACTCGTTTTTTTTTTTTTTTTTAGAAGATTTTTTTTTTTTTTTTTAAAGCTGGCTCAGGCTACCTTAAGGGTGGGTCTGGGATTGAACTGCTGTCCCCTGTGCCTGACTGGGATTGCTTGCTTAGGCGCTTAAATCACTGAACTAACCTGCACCCCTCCTTTTTTTGCTCAGCCTGTATTGACTTAAAATGGACAAATCTTGGCAATTTTAAATTGAATTAATGAAACTTGTAAATATAGCGAATCACAAATATTAATACACTGGGTGTTTAAGCAAACCAAATACATACTTTATAAACCTAAAGTGAGTTTCTACTTTACACTTAAGAGTCATACACTTAGAGTCACAAGGCTAAACTTAAAGTTCCCTTAAACTTTGAACTTCAGTTGTAGTTATAAAGTCAACAAGTCAATATTGATATTCTTGGTAATTGTGAGTTTGATATACTTCAATATTTAGCACTGCCAGTGGTTCTGGGGATTGGATCAGACCTAAGGAACAGTTCTGTTGAGATTCCTTTTGATAGTTTACAATCTGCTGGATAAAAGCTTGGGCCTTCCAAGTTGCTTTTGTCCCCTTGTTTTTTTTCTTTTCTTTTTTATTAACTTTATTTATGTTATGGCCAGCTTAGCCTGCCATGCGGTGGGGATAGCTCAGCATGTGGTGCGGGGGATTGAACCAAGGTCCCTGTGGTTGCCTAAGCTTGCCTAAGCAGGGGCTTTAGACCACTGAGCTATCTCGCCGGCCCTCTCCTCTTGTTTTTTTCTTCTAAGAAGAAAATATCTTTTGGGTCCTTAGCAATTTCATGAACCCTGAGTCTTGCAGCTCTAGCTCTGGGTTTGTGTGTTTGCAGTACCTGCTGGGGATTAAAGCCAGGGCTTTCACACTTAGGTGTATGTTTGATTTCAAGGCAAGATCTCCCTAAATTGTCTAAGGACCTCAGACTTGTGTTCTCATAATTCAGCTGTCTTGCAGGGGGTTAGGACAAGTGGATGTTGCCATATCTTCTTGGGTTCTTTGAGTTGAAGTTTAAGGTCTGTTATAATTACCTTTTATTTTTTTGTCTTTTTGAGACAGGGTCTTGATATACAATTCAGGCTGGCCTTGAGCTCACTTTTGTAGCCCAGGCTGGTCTTGCACTCACATCAGTCCTCCTGCCTCAGTCTCCCAAGTCCTGAGATTACAGGCATACACCACCCACGCCTGGCCATAATTACCTTTTAATTGCCTTTTTTTTTTTTTTAATCTTTTTGATACAGTCTCCCAAGTGCTGGGATTACAGGCATGCATTACTACGCCTAGCTGTTAATTGCTTTTTAACTCCATTGTTTGGTCAAGTCACTGAGGTCAAATCAATTGATTAGATTCTAAAAATCCATTTTTTGTCTTATCTGGCCAATGCCACAGATTTTATATCATTTTAATGACAGGGAATTGAGAGGTATTAATAACTTTTATTAATTTGTGGGGATCAAAGAAGTTTAGAAATAGCTAAGTCTTATTTCTACAAAAGAAGAGTAATTTTGGAGATCATTTTCTTAGTTACATTGTAAGAGGTGAGACAGAAAAATATAGTTGAGATCACCAACTTTAAGAACATTAACTCAGTGGACTAAACACCTGTTTAGGCAAGCACAGGGACAGGTTCAATTCCTGCCCTCAGGGCATGACAAGCCTGCAGTTGAGTCCGGGGGTGGTTGCACATGCCTGTAATCCCAGCGCTGGGGAGGCTGAAAACAGGAGGGATCATTAAGAGTCTCAGCTGCATGGTGCGATGCTGTACCAAATACATGTAATTAAAAATTTTTTTAAAAAAGAACATCATACTAACAAATGCAATCACTTTTTCCCCCTTCTGTTTTGTTTCTTTTCTTTTTTTTGCAGAACCAGGGATTGAACTCAGGCCCTAGCACTAGCCAGGCAAGCGCTTATTCTACTGAGCTATCTCCCCAGCCCTGTTTATTTCTTTTTAATTGCTGCTTGGGATTAAATCCAGAGTTGGGCAAGTGTGAAGTGCCTGCTTTTACTGGGTCACTAAACTGTGACTCCAGGCCAGGTAATCTTCCCTAAGTAGTGTTAAGGGGGTCAGTGTCAGACTGTCAGAGAAGTGTCTACACAGTTTATTTCTGTTTACCGTATTTTAACTTTTTCATTACTGTTTGCTTATAAAATTTTGAACAGCTCAGCTGAAAAGGGGAGATGACTAAAGCAACCTTCAGAGTATGAGTGGAAACCTACAGTGTGAGTTGCATGAAATATATATATATATATATATATATATATATATATATATAATTTTTTTTTTTTTTTTTTTTTTAAACCAGGAATCTAACTCAGGACCTTGTGCTTGCTGGCAGGTGCTTAAGCTGCTGAGCCATGTTCTGGCCCAGATTTTTTTTCTTAAAGTACGAAGTTCAGACAGACAAATAGTTATGAGCCAAATTTTGTCCAGTAAGAAATCAAGCAACTTATGATCAAGGAGTGAATGCTAACATATGTCAGTGATGTAGTAGAAAAATTAAGGATTCTAGGAGTACAGGGAATAATAGTTCTGATCAGTCATTGAGCTGGATTTTGGAGAGTACGGATTTTCCAGGAATTGAAGAAGTCATTTTTTTTCTTCCTTTTTTTAGTAGGGCTGATCATGTTTTAAAAACAATATCAGAGTCGGGCCTGTGCTCATGAAGATAGGTACAGTTGTGAGCAAAGAATATTATAGATTGGAATGAGATGCTAGTTAGGGCGGTTACACTAATTAGGAATAGGATGAGAGAGGACATCATTCCAGAGTCCAGAGTGCTTTGGAGGTAAGTAGTTTTGTTGATTGTATTATTTGAAAAAGGAGGGGCCGGCGAGATGGTTCAGTGATCTAAAGCGCCTGCTTAGGAGGGCTCAGGCAACTGCGGGGACTGCAGTTTGATCCCCGGCACCACATGCTGCGCCAGCGCCACCACCATGGCAGGCTGAGCCAGCCACAAAAAGAATAAATAAATAAACAAACACAATAAGCAAACAAATAAATAAATAAAATTTAAAAAAAAAAAGAAAAAGGAAAGAGTTTAAATATCTTTTTTTTTTTTTTTTAAAGTTTTTAAGTTTGGATGAATAGGTATTTGTCAAAGTTAAGGTTAGTTATTGAATGTCTCAAATTATGTTTCTGTGGCTAGGTGGTTATATATTGTGATTATTTGTTTGTTTGTTTGACAGAGGGTCTTGCTGTGCAGTTCAGGCTGGCCTGAAGCTCATTTTTGTAACCCAGGGTGGTCTTGAGCTTGCACTGATCCTCCTGCCTCAGCCTCCCAAGTGCTGAGATTACAGGTGTGCACCACCACGCCTGGCTTATATTGTGATACTTTAAATTCCAGTCATTGCAGTGTATATTCAAATTTTCTACCTTTCCATGTTTTTTTTTTTTTATCCTTAAAAATATCTTAATAATGTAAATTGCATGGAAAGCAGAGTGCCTTATGATTTGAAAAAAATTCCTCTAAGTTGAAAAAAGGAAACTGCAATTTTGATGCCTATTTATGCTAGATATTTTGCAAACATCTTATTTTAGTCATATGAAGATTCAAGATTGGTACCCTTTTCCTTCTATAGGAAGTAGTTACCATCTCCTCAGAGAGATTTTGTAGTTTTTATATCAACAGAGAGGGATGGAGAGTGCCTTCTTCATTTCCCTCTGTGACAGGGCAGATTGTCATGAAGCCAGGAAGGGTGTATCTTCACGATTGTGTAATGTCAGAGTAGCATTCCAGGCATTATGCTGAAAATTTCTTGGGTTTTCAGTGCCATTGTTGACTATATGGTTTTCTGGGTGATATATAATTTTTTTGTTCCATTGTGCAGTACCAGGGATTGAACTTAGGACCTTGCACTTGCCAGGCAAATGCTTACTCTACTGAGCTATCTCCCTGACCCCTGGGTGAGGTACATACTTTAAAATTTTTAAGTTAAGTTTTTTGGGCCTGGGAATCTAGCTCAGCGGCATAAGCACTCACCTGGTAAGCACAAGGTCCCAAGTTCGATCCCTGGTAATGGAAAAAAAAAACTGCTGCCTCCCCCAAAAGAAATGGTGGCAATAAATTGATTTATTTTCTTAATAAAGGATATCCAGGGGCTGGGGAGATAGCTCCATGACACAAGTGCCTGCCTGGCAAGTGCAAGATCGTGAGTTGGAACCCCAGCCCCGCAAAAAAAAAAAAAAGGAAATTCAGTGATTCCCCCCCCCCCCCCCACAAAAGAAACATCAAGGCTGAATGTGGCGGTGCACTCCTCTAATTCCAGCAATCTGGGGGCTGAGGCAGGGTGGATCATTATTCTTGAGACCAGCCTAGGCTACGAAGTGAGCTCAAGGCCAGCCTGAACTGCATAGCTAGACCATGTGTCAAAAAGACACGTCCTCCCCACCAAAAAAACCAAAATGATCAGTTTGACAGTGGTAATTGAGAGCAGTAAGTATATTTAGGAATATTATATAATTTGGATTTTTGAACTGCATAGAAAAACTGTTGTACGTGAAAAGTGTGTTTCTGAATATTATATATTCCTAAATACATGATTCCTACTAGGTCAGCCATTTCTAATTGTAAGCTCAAGAAATAGAGATCAGTATAGGACGATTTTTGGGTGTGGTCATGAAGGGTATGGAAAATTACTGGAGTTGGGGTTTACAATAATGAGGTAGAAATAATGTGGCCTCCAGCCATTCTACAGCCAGATTTACCTTAACGAGTTGAAAGTAGAGTCTTGAAAAGATATTTGTATACCTTGTTCATAATGGAACATTTATGATTATTAAAATATGGAAGCAACCCATATTCTTTGCATATGTACCTGCCTGGCAAGCACAAGTTCCTGAGTTCAGTCCCAGGTGCTGCATGCCCTGCCCATCTGGGCCTGGTGCTGCCCTGAACTGGGTGTGGTGGTGCACGCAGCGCTATCAAGGCTTAGACAGCAGGGTCACTATAAGAATCTGAACTCCATAGCAGAAACCTATATCAAAGATAAAATTTCAAAAAAGGAAGGAAATGGAGACATAATGCTGCAATGTGAGAAACTTTAAACACATTGAACTAAGTGAAATCAGCTAGTGTTATGGTTTGTGTCTAGATGTTCCCCCAATGTCTTATGTGGTCCTGGAACTTTTTCAGAGGTGGCTGAATATAGAATGTGTGATTTGTATTGTCCTTGAATTAAAGGATGGGTGATTGCAGGTCAGTTCACTGGTTGGTTGGTCTCCACCCTAATCCCAGTAGATGGGTTACAGCATGAAGGTCAGAAAGAGGCTTATCTCACTTTCTCCTTGCTTTGCTGTCTTCTACTACCATGAACAGTTGTCCCTCTGACATGTCCTTGGAACTAGCCCATTATAGACTGAAACCTCTATGAACTATAAGCTCAACAAACTTCTTCCTTTGACTTTGATTTGACTCAGCAATGAGAGAGAAGTCACTAAGCTAGTTACAAAAACGTAAGTATTTTATACCTTCACTTATATGAAGTATTTTCAATAGAATCAGAGACAAAGTAGAATGGTGCTTGTCAGAGAATAGAGAGGGGGAGGTAGGGTTATTTAATAGGTCCAGAGTTTCATGACAAGAATTGTGCCTTCTGGTGGTGGCCTTGGTTGCACAGCATTGTGAATGTAGGAATTCAGCTAAACTGTACACTTTAAAACATTTAAGATTGTAGCCATGCATAATGCCTGTGTCTGTAATTGCAGCAACCTGGGCTGACATTGGAGGGTCACAAGTTTGAGCCCAGCCTGGTTAATGTAGCAACTTAGGAGACCCTGTCTCAATTATGAAACATAAAGGTTGGTAATGTAGTTCAGTGTGAAGACCCTGGGTTTAATCCCTAGTGCTGCCAGGAAAAGATGGTAAATAAAAATATTTGGGGCAAGAGAGTAGTAGTAATTTTGGCTCTGTCACTTAAGAGATATGCCTTTACCTGCTAGAGAATGACACGTGTCTGTCAGTACTGTTGACCTCTTTTGATATACTTGTATCTCTACTACAAATTTTAGTTTCTTAGCTTCTTATTTATAGAGCCATTCATTACATGCCTGTGTATAGCTCAGAAGATTGCTGTAGACCAAATGAAATAGCCAAGTGATGAAGAAAGAGAGTGCTGGCAGCACCTGCTGCCACCCACCTGCCTTCTGACCTCCTCTGATCTCTGTCTTGGGCATTTTGTTTCTGTTCTCATTCAGTCTGAACACTGTGACATATAGTACTAATTTAGGAGATAATATTAAACTTCTTTTACTACTTTCATGAAGTTACACCATCCCCAAATTTAAGACTCATTCAGTTTCTTTTTTTTTTTTGATATTTAGGTCAGGGTCTGCAGGGTCTCATTATGTAGATCCAACTCAGTGATTCTCCTGTTTTCAGACTCCTAAGTGCTAGGATTACAGGTGTATGCCACCACACCCAGTTTTAATCACCATCTCAGGGCACCCCAGGGACACTGCAGGTGCTTTTAGTCCATGAGCTATCTGGCTGGCCCATCATTCAGTTTTTAATCTTTTCTTTAAGAGAAAAGATTATCTTTGGATTGATGTGATTAGTTTGAAATGTGAGGGGCTGGGAAGATAGCTCCGTGGCACAAGTGCCTGCCTGACAAGTGCAAGGTCGAGAGTTCGAACCCTGGTTCTGAAGCAGGTGGTGGGGGGAAGAAATGAGAGTCTATTTGGTGTGATGGTGCAGGCCTGTGATCTCAGCTCTTTGTGTCGTGGGGTCTGGAGTCTGGAGTGCTGTGGCTCTGAACAAGGAGTTGGACAAGTGGTTGAGGATTTGAGGCCTTCCATTTATGAAAGATAGGAGAAGTATGCTCTGCAGAAGTAGCTCTCACAGGGAGCGAGCACGGTGGCCACAGGCCGCTGGCTGCTGTCTTTGCTGTCTAAAGGCTCTGCACCAGAAATGAACATAGTACTTTCTGGTTGGTCTGGGGTACAGGGCTTGGGAACTGCTTTTTGTGCGGTGGGGTAGATGTCTGTAATTGACAGGCCACTCCCACTTGCCCAGCTGGCTCGCCAAGCCCTACTATCCTGCCTCACTTAGGAAGCTGAGGCAGGTGGATGGAGAATAAGGTCAGCCTGGACTACATAGGTATATGCTCATTAAAAAAAATTGCTATACCAATTTATAGAATTGTCTGTATTGTTATACCAATTTATAGAAGTTTTCATAGCTTTTTTTTTTTTTTTTTTTTTGAGATAGGATCTTGCTCTGCAGTTCAATCTGGACTTCAGCTCATGGCAAGCCTCCTGCCTCATCCTCTCCTAAGTAGCTGGGATTACAGGGCTGTGCTGTGCCACCATGCCTGACTCTAGCTTTATGCTGTTACCAGATAGGGTCCTAGGAGGTTCTTAAACCCACCCTACTGATAGTATTAAGTTTCAAGTTTGCTGTTTCCTATTGTGGAAAAGCTTTCAAGGCATTTCATTAAGAAGCATAAAGACATTTATTAGGCAGAAATTAGGCAAGAAGTATGCACACAGAAATGCAGTGGAGGCCCTCAGGAGAAGAGCGTTATGATTCACAGCTGAGTATATTGTGGTAATGCACCTGTTGAGTGGATGGTGTAGGATATCTGAGGAGTCTCCATCGAAATGGAACCAGTTCCATGTGTCCCAGGCTGACACCTGTGGCTGCTGAGCTCATTGCTCTTTTCCTGAAGGTTGAGTGTGGGGGGAAGCACCAGTTACAGGTGGAAAGCACAGCCACCATCCCCCCTCTGCCCCCCCCCCCCCTCCACTCCACATGGGTCTGAGACCCTTAGGCATTGATACAGGGGAAGAATGAAACTTCCAGCCTAAAAGATACCTGGATGAGTTCATGTTCTTTGAAACCGAAGAATGAATTTTAGGAACAAATGGAGGTTAGGAGCAGAATAGATTGAGTAGGGGAAAGAAAGCCCCTGTCCAGAGAGAGGAACAGGAGGAGTTCTTGAGTGGGTTGTCTCGGGAAAGCTATCTCTTCCAGGGACTTTTATGGAGGAAAATCATGTAGTGAGGCAGGTCTAAGGTTGTGGGGAACGCATGGGAACTCGCTTAGGTGGGTATGAAGTGGGACAAAACTGTGGTCAACCAATGATATTACAAGCACCATTGCTAAAAACCAAACCAAAATAGAACAAAACCAAGCACCATTGCTCAGGTAAAATAGATTAAAATCGAGATCCAATGGGAAGCAGGTCATTGGGCTTGGGCTCAAGACTCTTTCCAGGCTCTTCCGAGGTAATTGATACTTATTTAGCGTATCAATCCTTGATGCCCACCTTTAAGGAAGTATATAGTTTTGCTTACTCTTGTCTTGAGATCTGACCCACTGAGGTGGAGTGTCTGTCTCTAGTTGTAAAGTCACCTTGTCTTCCATGTTGTCCTTGAGGGCCTGGCCCTGTCTAACTACCTATAATATTTCTATCTAATTTAGCTACATAAAACAGCATTTCAGGGGTGTGTGGTTCCTGGAAGGGGAGAGGACTTGAGCAACTTCTGTGTCAGGAAACTGCAGTGTTTCTTAAAAGTTCAATTTTAGTATCTTGATTTTCTTTGTCTCTTTCTACCTATCTTTATTTTTTTAATCCTACCTCATTGTCTGTGTTGTACATACTGATAAAAGGGACATTGCTATAGAAATATGCATAAACACCTAAGTGATAGGTTTGATAGTAAGCTACAAATTGGACTGTGTGAAGAGGATAGCATAAAATTTCTAGAAGGTACAAGAATGACGCTAAGAACAATGTCTTGCTGTTACCCGAGTTTTTAGGGCAAAATCCCTGGCTTTCAACAGACCGGGCTTGGACAGGCTCATCCCAGCCCAGGATTTGAGCAGGCACGAAATGAGCTCCATACTGCATGGCCTTGCTGGGAGGCTGGATAGAAAGGTTTGGAGCCATCTTTGAGGGACTGCAGAAGCATTGGGGTTTTACAGAGAGAGTAGCAATGGTGGCCCCACTGTGGGCTGCTTAATCTTGAGCGTAGGAGCTCAAGGGGAGCTTCCTTCCCCTGGTTCTTGGAGCTTCCAGGGGAGCCGTCAGGGCCTGAGGGAACAGTTTGCCTCCTGTAGTGAGAAGGTGGTCTCTGCAGAGCCATCTTCTTCTGTGTATGTGTGTGTCGTATGGTGTGTGTGGTGTGGGGTGGGGTGGGGTGGGGTGGTGAAGTGAGTTCCTCAAGTCTGTAGGGCTCTGCTTTTCCTAGAATCAGAGGACCTTGAGTTTTAGGGCAGGGTCAAGAGCTGGTCATTGTAAAGGTTGACACTTTGAAAAGCGCTTCTGGCAGCTCTTATCTTAATGCTCTCTGTCTGGGGGGAATGAGAGAATCCAGGTAACTTAAGAGCTGATAAACCTTGTGTAGTAAGTTATTAGTGAACCTGCTTACTTGTAGAGCCATCAGAATCTAACCTGAGCTTTAAGGTGATCAAGGAGCCAAATGTAAACTGGGGGCCGAGGTGCCAAGCTTGTCATGCCTTGGACTTCCTGTCCTGAGCTTGCAGGTCCAGCCTGAGGTCCATGGTAAATGTTTACACTGCAGGTTTTCTTAACTGGGAAACTGAGCCATGCCCTCAAACAATGGAACGAAGGAAGGTGGCAGTTTTTCTGCAGAATGAGTTGGGTATTTGGCATCTGGTGCCTTTCTGTTTCTTGATAAAATTGGAACCTCATTGTCCAGGTGCTCTAGTTTTTCAGATAAAATTTTTCCTTCTTTACTGATTTCTGCCCCATGGCCTGCCATCTCCAGGTGTGACTTTTCCACCTGCAGCAAATCACTTTCATTTCCCATTTCACAGACAAAAAAGAAACTTGCATTGATGGGGTTGCATTGCTAAACTGCACAGATCATGCTTTTCTAGGATTCCTGTAATGGTTGACCATTAGAAGCTTAACTAAGTAACTCAGTAGTTCTATATCCTAGGGAGTAGAAGACCTGCCTTGGTATGGCCCTTTACTCCTTAGGACTTACTCCGTAGAATGTTGTAATGGTTGATTCTTTGTGTCAACTTGAGAAGTTCAGAAGTTTAATGTAAACATCATGACCCTGTGCAAGAGGAAGGTGTGGGGGGATGGTGTGGGGCCGGTAGCCTGCTTGTAATGTAAGGGGAGAAAAGAGGCCTGCCTCGCCTCCTCCTGTGCTCTGGTTTTGCTGTCTTCTGCTGCATGAGCTGTTGACTCACTGCCATGCCTGCCCTGTTTTGGAGCCAGCTGATTATATAGACTGAAACCTGTACAAACTATGAACTAAATAAACCTTTGGGCATTGGGTGTTTTGTCTCAGCAAGGAGAGAAAAGTAACTAAGACAGTACCTGAAGACATCTCAAAAGATAGCCTGTCCTGATCTTTCTGGTCATTGTTTAGGTGTGACCTTTAGGATCTACAGGAATCTTAAAAATTAGAAAACCTCTGTTTTCTAGCCATAGAAAGGAATGTTTTTTTTTTTTTCTTTTTCAATCTTAAGTATCAGATTAAATATTTTTTTAAGTTTAAGAAATTACTCGGGTTTCTACATAAAATTCATGGAGAATATACATTAGTTAACCTAAATTTAAAATTGGTTTCCATTGGTAACATTGAAACACTTGAAGGTATATTGAGTGATAGCAAATTAAGAAAGCGTACTATAATCTCCCTAAACATGCAGTGTGTGTGCCATAGGCATCATTTAATGAAGCTTTTTTATGGTCTTTTAGAAACAAATTTTGTTTGCTGGGTGAAACTTCCCTTTGTGTGTGGTGCTCATGATGAAGCCCAGGAGCTTTGTGCCTGCTGCTAGGGGAGCAGCTCTCCCACTGAGCTGCATCCCCAGCCTGTTTATTTTATTTATTTTTTGGTACCAGGGAGTGTACTCCAGACCTTGCACTTGTCAGGCATTTATGCCACTGAGCCCTGACTCCAGATTTTTAAAATTTATTTTACTTTATTGTATTATTGTTGAATTTTTTTATTTTATAGCTACATTTTAGATATACATAATGATAAACATGTGTCATAAGGAATTTGTGTCTTTGCGTGATATATCTTGCTTGTCTTCCCATTACCTTCTCCCTCCAACTCTTCTTCTGCTCCTTATTTACTTATTTTTTATTTTGTGAGAGTCTTTTTTTCAGGCTGGCTATGAATTTGTGATCCTCTTGTCTCAGCCTCCTGAATTCAACTTTATTTTATTTTATTTATTTATTTAGTCAGTCTTTTTGAGACAGGGTCTCGCTATGCAGTTCAGGCTGGCCTTGAGCTCACTTTTATAGCCCAGGCTGGTCTCGAACTCACACTGATCCTCCTGCTTCAGCCTCCCAAGTGCTGGGATTACAGGCATGCGCCTCCATGCCTGGCTCAGCTTTATTTTAAAGGGTTTGTTACAGTGTTTTTCCAGCACCTAAACATAGTTTCTATCCTGTGATCCTATGAAGTACACTTTAAAGAAATAATCAGATACAAAGATAAGCAATGAGGGCTCTCATGTTTTTTCTAAGAGTGTAATGTCAGGAGCAGTCCAGATGTTTTAACAGAGTGAGAATAGTTAATTCAGGCACAAGAATTAGTATGGTTCTAGCAATGTTTTTGGTTTCTGGTTGGTTAAGACAGGATATGGCTATGTAGTTCGAGGTGGCCTTGAACTCACTGTGTAGTTCAGGCTGGCCTTGAACTCGGAATATATCTTCCTGTCTTGCTTTTGTGTGCTGGGATTATAGGTATGCCTTTAAAAAAACTTTAGTTATCTGATTTGTAAGTGGGAGCAAAGTGTATGTGTGACATCAGATTTTAAAATGTATATGGAAATAAGGCTAGAAGAGCTGTGCAAGCTGGGTGTGGTGATGCCTGCCTGTAATCCCAGCACTTGGGAGGCTGAGGCAGGAGGGTCAGTATGAGTTTGAGACCAGCCTGGGCTACAGATGTGAGCTCAAGGCCAGCCTGAACTGCATAGTGAGACCCTCTCTCAAAAAGACCAAAAAAAGGCTGTGCAGTAGCAGTGCACACCTTTAAACCCAACAGTCTGGAAAGCTGAGACAAGGAGTCGCAGTTCCAGCACACCCTCTCCAGTTCAGGGTCGTAAACAAACTTTGTCCCAAAATAAAAAATAGCAACATTGAGGACTAGGAGCAGGAAAGATGTAGCTCAGTGTGGAGGCCCTCAATTTCCACTACCATAAAAAAAGAAAGACAAAAAGCAAATGAATGAGAGCATGTACTATGGTGCTAAATGGTCATTAAAATGCAGTAAGATATATTGCACTTTATATTATGGATATGTCTAGATTATTATACTTTATATAATCAGTTTTATTCACTTAATGACATATGTTTTGAATCCTAAGTACTAGCTTAAGCATTGGAGTATAAAAGTAAAGAATGTAGTCTCGTAGACCTTATGTTGCTTATTAAATTGCTGCTATCTGACCACATGCCATTTATCAAAGCTGCAGTTTCAGAGCTGGGGATGCAGTTCAGCCCTGAAGTAACTGCCTAGTGAGTGGTCTCCATAACCTAGGGAAGAGAGGAGAGGGAAAGTGGCTCAGCCTGCTCTGCATGCGGTATGGTACTGAGTAGTACAAGAGACAAGATGTAGGGGTGAGGAGGTAGACATTGTGTGGAGGGCCAGGAGTGATAATCCAGAAGTTCAAATAGTGGTAATTGGAGGCTGGGGCAGGAAGATTGAAAGTTCCCGCCCCACCTGGACAGTTTACCCTGACAGGTGGAGATTGGTGCTCTGGAAAGCTTTCTTGATGTAGGGATGACCGAACAGTGTCCTTAGGGAAGCAAGGGGCTTGCCAGAAAGTTTATACACAGATGGAATATGGTGTCATCTGTCTCTGGATGCTCTGCCTCTGGATATTTCTCTGCACTGGAGACTGCTTCAGTGTGGTTTTATGTAGCATGAGTTCCAGACAAGCATGAGCTGAAGCCAGGTGTATCAGTTTTGTTAATTTTCCTAGGCAAAAGCATAGCGTCACATTTGATTTTCTTGTGTCTATAGGGTCCAATCTTTTTCTTGTAAAAGATCTTATTATTGCCTGGTATGATGGTACATGTCAGCACGTGGGAGGCTGAGGCAATAGGGTCACCATGAGTTCAAGGTTAGCCTGAGCTACAGAGTGAGACCTGTCTCCACTCATACCCCCAAAAGATCTTTTCATTTTCCCTCACAATTTATATCGCACTCCCTTCTCTTTATCTCTCTCTTTCTTCCTTTCCCTGGTGATTGAAATCCGGGGCCTGGGCACTAGCTTCAGCCCAGTCCTTCTTAGTTTTTCTTTTGAGACTGGGTCCTTGCCCTCTGCTGGCAGCTTCTTAGAGTGCTGGTAGGACTAAGTGATATGGGTAAGCGCGGTTGATTCACATTATCTTGTGGATTTTGAGTTTGCAAGCTCTTCTGCTCCCTATGATTTCATTTGTAACCCCAGATTAGAACTCTGTTGCTTTCAGACCTTCTGTCACTTGGTAGGCACATTCCTTCTGCAGTTAAAACAGGGTGACCTTCCTGTGTCAGCTCCCAGCCTAAAAAGGTATCCTAATCCACTTGCTCTCTGGAGGTGACGGGGGTGGAGCTCAGTGGCAGAGCATGCACAAGGCCTTGAGCGAGCCCCCTCCAGAAGCAGAGCTGCAGTGCTGACTGGGCTTGTCGATTTGCAGAGCTTGTGACCATAGTCCAGCCTAGATGAAATCCACTGGTGTGAGTTCAGTGTCCCTGAACGAATGAGTCAAGCTGTTCTCTGAGTAGGATGTCTTAGAAACAGAAAACAAGGATATGTTGATAGGCTGAAGAGCAAGCCTGTAGGAACTTAACCCTGAATTTCCCTTAGTGTTCTGTGTTTGCCAAGTCAGTGTCTCTGACACCTTTCTAACACAGATGATCATGAATAACCAGAATTGGAATAAGGTTTATTGTGCCAGTTCTGGTTTTTGAAAAGCTGAGAAGTGCTTTTCTCTCTTTCCCTCTATACAGATTCTTAAAGGTAGTAGAATGTTCAGCTTAGAGATAAATTCACATGCTGGTGACGTGTGTGTTTGTGTGTGTGTGTGTGTGTGCGTGTGTACTGGGGATTGAACTCGGGACTTTGTGCCTACCAGGATGGCGAAAGTGTCTTCTACTCTCTGAGATAGTAAACATGTAAAAGAATTTGGAGCACTGTATTTACCTGACTGGCTTTTGCTATTCAGACCTCCTCACTGATAGCAGACATTTAATATCAACAGATATTTCTGGGAGGATGCTGTCAGGCAATGGAGGGATGGTACAGTGTACACATTCATTCTTTTCTTGATTTTCTCAGGCTTTCTGGTTCCCATTGTTCTTAATTGTAGTGTTGACAAAAACTACAGAGGATTCTGAGGGCAGGTTTTTAGAAGCTTCAAAAGAAACCTCATATTAACATTCTTTAAAAACCAAAAATAACTGAATAAAATTTATGGAAATACAACCCTTTTTAAAAAGTGTAACTAACAAATTCATAACCACTGTAAAATTCTACAACATTGTAGAATTTTATTTTTTATTTTTATTTTTTGGGGGTATGTATATGTGGCTGGCTCAACCTGCCCTGGGGATGGGGCTGGTGCAGCATGTGGTGCCAGTGATCCAACCTTGGTCCCTGTGCTTGCTTAAGCTTCCCTACGCAGGCGCTTTAGACCACTGAGCTATCTTGCCAGCCCAACATTGTAGAATTTTATTTATAATGATTATAATGTTAGATTTAATATTTTAAAGCAAAGACATGAGGGGATAGAGGGATGCAAAAAGGAATTGAGACATATTATTTGCAGATAACAATTTGCCAGGAAAGCCAGCTGTGTAGTATAAGTAGGTACTAATGAAAAAGGAACTGTCTTAAAGCAAGCACTTATCCAGAATTTTTTGTAAACATTTTCAAAATGCTGTGTTCAAGGGGCTGTGTTTAAATGCCTACCTGGTAAGCATGAGGTCTTAAGTTTGATCCCTGGCACCAAAATGTTGTGTCCAATTATATAGCAGCTACAATGAGGAAAACTATAAGTTAACAAAAGTTAACCATGTATAAAAATTGAAGAGAAGGAAGGAACTTTTACTTCAGCATTTTCTGCCGACCTTACTGAGTTATCTGTGCTTTACTTGCTTTGTTTCACAAGATGAATGAATGTGTAGGGCTGAAATCATGGCGTTTTTTTCCCTCTCTTTTTTGGTACCAGGGATTGAACTCAGGACTGTGCGCTTGGCAGGCAGGTGTTTGTGCTTTTTGGCAAGCTTGTTCAGGCATAAAAATGATACGTAGTACTTTTTCAGTTCTTCGTTTTTAGAGTGTATGTGTGTGTGTGTGTGCACGCGCGCGCGCGTGCTTGTGTAAGTGAACTGTGGATAATAGATTTTTGTGGTTTTTAAATCATTCTGTTCTACAACTGTGGACTAAGAGTTTAACATAGTTTAACACAGCCCCCAGACTTTCAGACAGGGAAGCTACCACTGAGCTATGTCACCAGCCCTTAGTTTTTCTTGTAAATCATTCATTAACAAAGAGAACGTTTTGAATTTGTGAAGCTAAAAAGTCAAGCAGAGCTAAATCAAAGTGTTTCAGTGCTGCCCCTTGAGTACTTTCTCACTCTGTTGCTTAGCCGGAGAGGGGTTGTCTGACTGTCTGTCTTGAGAATCTTCATCCTAGTTCACAGTTGTAGAATAGAGTGATTTACAAACCACAGAAATCTATTACTCACAGTTCACGAGAGTCTAGGATCCAGGCAGAGGCTTAAATGGCATTCTTCTTATTGTGTCCTCACGGGTCAGGAGGGTCCTGCATTTAATTAACTAAATCTAGACAAGGTAAAGGTAATTGTAGAGATAACTTAAGTTTGATCTTCAATTTTTTGTTTGATTGTGTTACACAGTGTTAACTGTTTGGTTGGCTTGCATCTCTTGCATTTTCCATAATACAGAGAGCAGGAAATAAATACAGGATAGGTATTTTCAGTATCAGATCCTATCCTTCTCCATAGATTGTAATTATGTTTTCCTGTAAAAAAGATAGGAAATGACTTGCAGGAGACACTGAATGATTTACAAAGAAGTGTAAAATTATAATCTCTCATTTTCTATTTAAATGGTCTCATTCATTAAACAAGAAATATACCATAGGAATCAGTAACTGAACTGTCAAAATATCTTTTCTTATGCTTCTACTTAGCACTGACGTTTTCTCACAAATTTCAAAGAGGTTGGATAAACTTACTGATATTTTGAGGTAAATTCCTATTATCACGTTTGGAAAACTTGCCTGTTGGCAGTAGTTGGAATAAAGTCTAAACATCAGGTGTCATCTATTTTTCAGACATGCCACTTTTCTTGAAAAGGGGCTAGCCTCAGTATTTGTAGAATTACTGCCTTACCATAGTGTAGAGGCATTGGTCTCCTGGACCGAACTGTGCCTTTGGCGTTATGACCTGGCCCTGATAAGTTCTGGTTGTTGGTTGTGTCTATAGGAGTCTGCTGCCATATGAAGGAACAAAGACAGTGCCTGCCTGTCTACTCTTGGAAAAAGTCCTTTTAGGAGAAAGCACACTGTCAGTAGAGTAATTCAGACTTGGTGTTCTGCAGCTTAACTAGCTATATAATTTTGGATAAAATATTTAACTTTTATAGTTTTCGTATTTATAAAATGGGGATAATAATAGTTTTAAAAACCACCACAGATTTTTGAATTTTAGAGATAATCTGTATTCTCTGACATTATTGCAGTAACAGAGGTCAGCAGTCATCACATACATTTGTTGGTTGTGGAATATACATTCTGAGCTGCTTTATATATTTCATGTAATTCACATGCCAATTTTGTATGGTAGAACTGCCTTATAAACAAAGAAGAATGAGGGTTAATGTAAGTGGTTAATGCCTAATGTAAGTGGTTTTGTAGAGATGGAGTTCAAAACTTGTCGCAATTTTTTTTATTTTTTTATTTTTCAGAATACCAGGGTGGCCTGCAAATCTGTATGTTGTGGGCACATCTATACCACACGGATAGATTGCCTTTGATTCACAATTACAGAATTTTTAAGACTGATTTTGTACGTTTCCATTGTTAAGTATCTTTTATCCCAATTTTTGTAGATATATTTTGCTCAATAGACCCAAACTTGTAGTGCAGAAATAAACAAGGATCTGTTGATGTGTAATTAAGAACAGCTAATGGTTTGTTTACAAACCACTAGACTCCTGGAGTCTGGTTGATTTAGCTATTACAGACCAACTTTATATTTCAGCTTGGAGGAGGAAAACTACTGACTTTGTAAGTTTAATTCAGGCTGAAGCTTAAAACTGTAATGACTAGAGCCAAAGGCAAAAGGCTGGCAGACTCAGGAATGATAAAGTACCTACCCTTAAATATTTTTGGATAAAACTGGCTTTCTTTTTTGTATGTGTTGAGTCTAAGGAAAGAGAAATAGCCAATCAAAGAAAATTTTAGGAACTATATAGAAGTTTTCTTTTTCTGTGGCAGTGTATGTTTTTCTGAACTTGGAAAAATAATAGAGAACTTGAAATATTCTTATTTGAAAGTATCTCTGTAATAGAAACTCTTTGCCAGTATGCTTCAGTTTTTTAGGTGCTGGTTACTATGATGCGTATTGTATAAACCAACCCCCACTGCCAAGCTATTCTGCCTCTGTACTTCCTGCTTGCTTCTTCTGTGTAAGCCCTAGACTACCAGAGAGCAGAGCCCAATACTCTGGCCTGATCCTTTTTTTAAAAACTGTTTTTAGGACAGGATACAGTCTCACTATGTAGATGGGACTTGCAGTGATTCTGCTGTATTCAGCTTCCCAAAGTGCTGGGATTACAGATGTGCGCTACCACGCCCAGTCTCATTCTTGGTCTCAGTGTGCCTCTAGGGGTGGGGCTGGCACAGCAGGCAGGAATCAAACTCTAGCTGATGGGCTCTGCCTCAGCAGGCGCTGTAGTCCAGTGTGTTATCAGGTTGGCCCTCTGGGCCTGATTCTAATCAATACCTGTTGATGTAAATAAATCTGCTTCTAAATCCTACATTTACCCCCATTGATGTAAAAAAATTTAATTTTTTGTTTGGTGGTGTATATTTATTTAAAAGCCCACTTTTGAACACAGTCTTTGGTTTGCATATTTAGGACCAAAGGTTTCTTTTTTATTTTTATTTTTTTAATATTATGACTGGCTCAGCCTGCCCTGAGGGTGGGGCTGGTGCAGCATGTGGTGTCAGGGATTGAACCGCTGTTCCTGTGGTTGCCTAAGCTTGCCTGAGCAGGTGCTTTAGATTGCTGGACAATCTTGCTGGCCCCCAAAAGTTTCATTGAATTTGTAAATCGTTGGGAAAATAGGGTACAGTTTACAAGTACAAACACATTTAATACTGGAATCCTCCCAATAGCTATTTGAGTTATATGCTCTTCTATTGAATCATAGATGTTGAAAGAAAAAAGAAAATGAAAAATATGATGGCAAGTTTTGTAGTGACCCAAGTTTGCGTCATTGACAAGAATTTTTAAAAATGAATTTTGTAGGTTCAGCCAAATAGCTTAGCAGATTAAAGTGCCTGCAAGCAGGTGCAGGGGCCAGGGGTTCAATCCCCAAGCCTTCCTTACCTGCCCCACCCTTGGGGCACACTGAGATGGCATTTGAAACTGGGCATGGTGTTGTGTGCCTGTAATCGCAGCTCTTGGGAAGCTGTAAACAGGTAGATCACTACAAGTCCAATCAGGTGGATCACTACAAATTCAATTTAGTAGTGAGACCCTGAACACCCTGTAGACCCCCCTCCCCCAAAAAAGAATTTTGTGTATTTAACATAGCAATTTTTGCGCGCGCGTGTGTGGTGAATGAATTACAGGGCCTTGGTCTGTTATACAAGGGTTCTACTTCTGAGTTCCATCCGTAGCCTATAGAAATATTTTTTGCTTGTATATTCCGTTTTTGAGTCAGGATCTTATTATATAATGCAGGCTGGCCTTCAACTCACTGTATAGCCTACCTAGGCTGGCTTCAAACTCTCGGCGGTCCTCCTGCTCAGCATGCTGAGTGCTAGGATTATAGGTATGCATTGCTCTTTAGTTTTCATTCAAGTTAGATAACATATGTCATTTTTCCTTCTTAAAAACATTATTGAGCGTGCTTTGAGGTAAATGTTAGACATAGCTTGGTGTTATCACCTCTTTCATTTTTGTTACTTTATAAGATCCTATAACTTTAAAAGATGAAGATCATGTTTGAAATAAGGTTTTCTTTATTTAGATGTCTGTTATTTTGGAGACAGGATCTTGCTGTGTACTTCAGGCTGGTCTCAAAACTCTGCTGTGGCTGACTGCAAAGTTCCTCAGCCTCCTGAGTGTTGGGATTACAGGTGTGAGGAACCACACCCAGCTTCAGAAGTCCTTTCTTTAAACTTTAGCTTGCCAGTATAACAAAACAGCCAAAGTAGAGATCATGCAGTCCATCCGTTTATCTCCTCCACATCTACCTATTATAATGTGAGACATTTCTGTGTTGATAGCAAGGAACAATGAGACTTCAGGACAAGTTGCCTTAGTTCTCATGTCATTGAAATACAAATGTTAGTAGAGAGTGTATCAAGAGGTAGTATTAGGCATCAAGTGAGATAGTGCATGTTCTTAGTGCCCAGCATGGAGTGTCACATCATAAATGTTAGCTGTTGGTACATTTGTTGATTGACATTAAGAGGGCTAAAAATACTTAGCTCTGAAGATGTAATGGGACTCTGTCTCCTTTCCTGCCTGGAGTTTACTGGGGGGAAATCTGAGAAGACCCTTAGGGCAGTGATAAGGGAGGGTGTGGGTTCAGGGAGGATACCTAATCCTGGGGAAAACTTCCTAGGGAAGGCAAGATTGGCTGAAAGGTTTAGGCTTCCACTGAGCTCCTGCTTCACTAGCTCTCTATCCTGGGTAGTCTCAGTGCATCTCGTCGTGAATTAGGACTTTTCATAGTGATAGTGATTAGTATTAAAGGGATACAGAGGCTGTGTACATGACCTTGAAATAGAAGTGCTTAGTTTTAAGCTGGGTGTGGGGATGGGGGTGGCTCAGCCCTGTGATCCCGGTGCTGGAAAGGCCAAGGCAGGAGGATGGCTGGGAGCTTGAGCTACAGAGCAAGGGTCAGACTGTACCATTATTGAGCAGTAGTGTATTGATGCAGGAAGAAAAATCTGATCTGGGGTGGATGACCTCCAATAGGGAACCTCCAAATGATATAGGGAAAACTGATCTCTCAACCTGAAAAGTACCTGGGATGAGTTCGTGTTCTCTAAAACCTAAAATGAATTTTAGGAACAAACAAAAGTAATGAGCAGAACATATTTATTGAGGGAAAGAAAGCTGCTGTCTGAGGGACAGGAGGGCGGTCCTGAGTGGGTGTCCCCCCGGGGAAAAAACCATGTGGTGAGGTGAGTCTAAGGCTGTGGAGAAGACATGGGAACTTAGGTAGGTATGAGGTTGGACAAAACTATGGTCAATCAATGAGATTACAAGCACCATTGCTCAGGTAAAATAGATTAAATCCAGTCTCTTCCTGTTGGGGTTTGGCCTAGTGACTCAATTGGGCTCTTTCAAGGTGATTGATATCAATCCCTGATACCCAGCCTTAAGGAGGTATGTAGTTGTATTTATTTACTCTTGTCTTGAGATCTGGCCTATGGCGGAGGAGTGTCTGTCTCTAGTTGTAAAGTCACTTTGTCTTCATGTCCTCCTTGAGGGCCCCTTCCTGTCTGACTGCCTATAGTGCATATCTAATTCAGCTGCCTACAACATTCCC
This sequence comes from Capromys pilorides, assembly GCA_004027915.1. NCBI lineage: Eukaryota > Metazoa > Chordata > Mammalia > Rodentia > Capromyidae > Capromys > Capromys pilorides. The sequence continues at coordinate 24,444 of PVKN010007937.1, forward strand.
CCCTCTGAATAAGTAACCTGAACTGCCGTGAGGGAACCATGGACGATGACCAATCTAGCTTCTTCAGACTAAAGGGGTCGTAGTTGTGAACCGGCAGTCAGAGATACTCTCCAGAGTTCCTATCTAAAGGCTCTCAATAGATACCAGGCATTTTTATCTTGGGTAGGTGGAATTGCTTTAAATCTGGAGAAGACAAAGCCAAAGACACTATTAAACATACATGAGCCGAATAACATCAATAGGATAATTATGAATGCAATCAATGATTTTCATCAAGTAGACAGTAATGACTTTAATAAAGATGACAAAGATAGTGTCTGGGGACCCTCAGCATTTTATATACCATTGATTTTGATACCTTTTGAACAGCTATTGAGACATTAGTAGAAGGATCTGGAATGTAATAACTTTTAAAATTTATAAAAAGACTAGTCAGAACGTTTTGTAAGTCCATTTGTAGATCTCAAAATATGGGGTTTAATCCCTTTTTTAATTTTCTGTGGCTACTGGGTATTGTCTCAAACTGGCCTTTTGTTTTACCAACTCTGCTATTACTTGGGCCACATGAATTGCCAGAAATAGGGAAAACACTGAGCACTCTCCAGTTTGCATGTGGGGCCACTGGCTCAGTAACTACTGACACATTTGCATGAGCATCTATTAAAAGTTTAACAGGCTTTCTCTTTCTATTGGCAGTTAACATGGGTTCTCTCATGACCACCTCAATCTGAAACTTCCTCAGACTCCATCAGGAACACTTTCTTTTTCCCTCTCTAGCAACTTTGGATATTTTGTATTTGAAATGTCCCTTCTGTCTGTCCAGATCCAGGGAAGCATAACTTTTTTCCTGTTTTCCAACTGGTCTTCATTCTTGTAGGCTGCTAGTATCACCATTTTTGTTCTCCGTCTATAATTTTATTCTGTGTCCTTTCTACTATGTAACACCTCAACTCAAATTTATTCCTGCAAACCCTTTTAACTTCTGTAGCTTGGGTCCGATATCTAGGGTCCACTGAGCAACATATAACATTTTGGTTTTAAGGCCTCCTGCAGGCAGCCCTGCTCAAGGAAGGTGAGGGCAACTTCCCCTGTAGTGGATTTCCTGATGTAGGGGTTGACTGATAGGGGAAGCATCTTTGAGGGCAATCAGTGCTGCCTGAGGGAAGTGAAGATAGTTTCCCGTGTGATGAGGCAGGAAACCCCAAGAAGGCTCAGCTCATCGGGGCTGTATGAGGTGGATAATAGTTATTAAGGCCTTAATTAATATGTCTCTTTAGACAAAATCTAGTGGATCCCAGTAAAAGGAATCTTAAAGTAATCAGGCATATTCACTATAGGTTTTACCTGTATGAATACCTGGGTTTTGTTATATTCTAGGAAACAACAAATTTGAGAGATTAGC
>PVKN010007938.1:0-25843 GCA_004027915.1 Capromys pilorides
GAGGGGAGGGGAGGCACTGTAGATTCTAAAGGGAATGGAGGAGGAAGGGAGACAGAGCCAGGAGCGAAAGGGACTTGGCCACAGGGTAGAAGCAGGAATCTGCTACAGTAAATCAGGGGCCAGGAGGTCTCCAGGATCTGGGGTCTTAGAAACCACTGGTGACCTTGGTAGCAGCACCGAAGGAAGCTCAGAGCGAACGAAGGGGCCTCCTCTGAGAAGTTCGCCCCTGGGGGCCAGGACAAGAGGTGAGTAGGGTTAGGGGAGGTTTCTTCTCTTTGTTTTTCCTGAACTGGAGCCCAGAGATAGACAGGGAGGGAGAGGAGACAAGGGACAGAGAGGCAGGACCAGGTGTGTCCCCCACAGGGACAACACCGCCCAGGGGCTGTGGACATGGCGCGGAGCAGGCGGGGACTGCTCAGAGCAGGACTTCCGCAAAGTGATTCACAACTCCCGAGCCCACTCTCCTCCTCTGAGTGGGACACGGCAGACCTTGCCTCCCACATGGCTGTGAGGAGCAAACCGGTCAGGACTGGAAAAGAGCAGCCCCAGCAGGCGAGGCGCAAGCGCTTCTTCACGGCCCTGGATGCCCCGGACACAGGGATCTGCCGGCCGCCCCAGACGCGGAGGATCCGCCCTAGCACTGCCTTGCTTGGAGATGGGCGGAGACCAGGGCCACTTTACGTCATTTCTTCTGGATGGTTCGCTCTGTCACATTAATCTCTGTGATGTGTTCCAGCGCACACATGTATCATAAAGCTTTTAAAAGTTCATTTTATGAAATAGGTAACGTTTGTTATGTGTTTTTCGTTTTGGTCATTTTTCGATTTCTCCCTCACACCCTTTCCCCTCCAACCCCCAAAATCGGCCTCTCTCTCCTACTCCATCACCCCTTTAGTTATTTGGTCCTTTAAATGACTTCATGGTTTTCACGTAAGAGAAAGCCCGCATTCCTAGCCTTCTGTGTGCAACGAACCGTCCCCTTCCTCCTCCAGGGCCCTTCCCTTGGGCTGCGGGTACAGCTCCGCGGCAGGGCGCTTGCCTAGCACCCCCGAGGCCCTGGGCTCACTTCCTGGCACTAAAAGAGTTCTCCGATTTTTACAGATTTAGTTCTCAAAGCATCTCCAGGCAGTGGGCATACTGTAACCCCGCCCACTCACAGGGGCCAAGCCAGGGAACAAGGAGCCAAATGGTCCCAAGCCACCACCCAGGTGGCCTGTGCTCCCTACCAGGCCACCCTGTCCCTCAGCCTCAAGAGTAGGTCGTCAGGTAACAACAGGACCAGCACAGCAGAAGGTCCAGAGCCCACGGCACCCGGATACAGCTCGTATGCTGCTGCCAGCTCCTGGGGTCAGGTGAGCCTGACAGAGCGAAGAAGCCAGCAGAGAGGCAGACGTCCAAAGCTGGAAAGCCTGCCTGGAGCCGGGCATGGACGCGCATACCTGCAGCCACAGCCACTGGGGAGGCCGAAGCAGGAGGATCCGAAGCACGAGGCCAGCCCAGGCAACTTAGCAAGTCTTTCTCCCAAAATGTAGCGCGTCGGAAGGGCTGAGATGGAGCCCTGTGACAGCTGCCAGCCTAGCACAGCCGGGCCCGGGGTCCATTCCCAGCACGCAAACTAGCCCCATCTCTGTCACGATCTTATTGACAAGCTATGCCTTTGGGCTCCTGGGGACACCTCCCAAGTGATCCCCGTGGAGGGATCCTGCCTTGGGGTCTTCAGGGCCCGCATCGCAGGGGTTGCTAAGCCAGAAAGGCTTCGCCCATGGTCTCACCATCTGTCTGCTTCTGGCTTGTGCCTCAGCTGATGGGCACACCTGGCTTCTCAGAGAACGCAGCGCTGTCCCGTCAGGATGACGGGCGGCGGAGCTCAAAGGGGCCACCGGGAAAGGCCTGGGGAGGGCGGGGCCTTCACAGGGCACAGCCACCCTCACCTCAGCTGTTGCAGTTGACGCCGCAGAGGGGCACTGGGGGCTTGGGTAGGGCTCTCCCCTCCTGTGCCTCTTCCAGTCTCAGGGGCCCCCGGCTCCTGGCCAGTGGGCAGCAATTCCCACTGAGCCTCATACTGTGCCTGGCGCTGCGTGGAGCACCTTAGATGCCAAGGGGTTTCTAAGTCACTCCACAACCCATAAGCGTTGCACCGTTTTGGTTTTTTTTTTTTATTTTTTTTTAAATTTATTTATTTATTTGTTTGCTTGTTGTGTTTGTTTGTTTCTTTATTTATTTTGTGGCTGGCTCAGCCTGCCCTGGTGGTGGGGCTGGCGCAGCATGTGGTGCCGGGAATCGAACCGCAGTCCCTGCAGTTGCCTGAGCTTTCCTAAGCAGGCGCTTTAGACCACTGAACCATCTTGCCAGCCCCGTTGCACCGTTTATAAGTGGGGAAACTGAGGCAGGGGGTACCCGAGGAGCTCTTCAGGTGGCAGATGGCTGGGACTCGGGGTGGCTGGGCTCTGAGTTCCGGAGCCTGGCTCCTGAACCCTGCTGATAACCCCAGCACCTGTCCGCTTGGACCAGACTGGCATCCCAAGACGCCCTGGGAAGTGGATTTCGTCAACACGGGGAAGAGGGCGGGGCTTAGCGCACAAACCTGGCAGAGGGGACAGGTGGAGGAGCATCCTGGCACCCTAAGGCTGAGGCAGGAGGATCGCAAGCGAAAGTGAGACCTTAGCTTCTCGCCGAGAACCCGTTTCGGTTGTCCTCACACTTAAACCAACAAAGGCAAACACCAAAATCGGAGCTGTACCTGGGACTCAGCTCTTTCCACACTCATATTAACCGCACCATCTGTTGTCACCTAAGCTTTTAGAAAGAAGTGACGTGGGTGTCACGATGCTGCACAAGTGCGCGGATGTAGGGTCCTTTTAAACCCTGGTTGTCCCGGTGCATTGAAGCGCGAGGAAGCCTGGGCCTGCGATCCCCAACAGCGACGCCAGGGGGCGGCACGTTCCCGCATAATCGCACCGGGTCCCGCAGGCCGCCCCGTGCAGGCTTTGGGCGATCTGAGATACTGGCCCCAGGAGGGAGCAGCAGAATTCGGACAGGGCCCCCGGGTCGGGGGCGCCCTCGGATAAGAGAGAGTCACCCCGCCCCCTACCTTGGGACTGTGTCTGGCCCCTCTGCCACCAGAGGGAGGGGTGTGAGGAAAAAGAAAGAGGCGGCACAGCCTGCGGAACAGTTTTAGGCCCAGGTTCGCTCTCTATTTTTGTAGGATATAGCAATTTTTTTTTTTGTGGGACCGGGGTTCGAACTCACAACCTTGCACTTGCCAGGCAGGCACTTGTGTCATGGAGCTATCTCTCCAGCCCTCGTACTCCCTATTTGTGAAGACAGGAGGATCTCGCTATACGGTTCAGGTTGGCCTGGAGCTCACTCTACAGCCCAACCCAGCCTCCAGCTCACAAGGACACTCCTGCCTCAGCCTTCCGAGGGCAGCAATTACAGGCATGCGCCACCACACCCGGCTGTATGACTAGATTACTGATTCTGGGTCCTCCCCGCCCAATCCGTGGCTTCCAGAACATCAGCAAAGGGAGAGAGAAGACCTAGTTCTGTGTTTCTCAGACTGCAGGAGACCACACGCCAGGAAGCCACCTCGCGTTGGCCACGAGGGATTGAAAAAAGCACCCTCTGGTCAGCACAGAGGCCTGGGGCTCCTCCTGCCCAGCAGACCTGCAGCCCGCGGGTCTAGGAGCTGGGGACGCAGCCTGCTCTCGGGGACCCAGGTACCCATCTGTAAAGAAGGCGCTGGTCAGGACCCAGCAGCCCACACTGGTCCGTGCTGCTCCACCTCTCAGAGCTGGGGCTCTTCCCTCCGTGCCCCTTCCTCTTACCAAAGCCTGTGAAATACCAAAGCTATTACCACGGGGCGGGGCCACAGACGCATGGCCGTTGGAACAGTGAGGTCCTGCGCACTGTAAAGGAGTAGACAGTTGCTTCGACCTTTGCTATTTGTCTGATTTTTCACTATAAAATATTGAGAGGAGAAAACAGGACAGAGAATAATGAAATGGACGCCCGGCTCACCTAGGACATCAAAATGTCTGAATTGGGCTTCTGTGTCCTACACGCTTCTTAGTGAACCCTTTTACTACAATACACAGGGACTCCTCAATTTCTGATGGGCTCTGAACTGATCGACCCAAGGAAAATTGGAAATATCATGAGGTGGAAAGTGCACAATAGCACCTCAAGGTACCAAGCACCCCGCACCTCCAACCCACAGATCCTAGCTCAGCCTCCCCTGCCTGAAACCCACTGGGAGCTCAGCGCCGCAGCCTGCAGCCGGGCGAAGCCATTCTTCAAAAAGCCCATTTATAGGGCGCTGAAAACCTCGCGGGTCTTGCCCTGTGTGACCCTGGAGGCCCTGTCGCAAGACTATAAGAGCCTCAGTCCTTATAACCCAGGGCTGTCTGCAGTACCGAGTCACGGGGTGAAATTTCTGAGCCTTCTCTCCGCGGTCACGCTCCGTCTTCCTCTGTGGCTCCGCCTCCTTGGCATCGGAGCTCCACGCTTCGCCCGCGCTGCTGGGCCCGGCTCCATCATTTTCTGGCTACCTTGAGTGCAGGGGGCGTTTTAGGCGTCAGGGATGCCAGCGCCGGGGCAGCTCTATCTGCTCAGCGCAGCCTTGGGAGTCCCCACCCCAGCTATGGTCAAGCAGCGACCCCAGGGAGCTGCAGCGCGTGGACCTGTGCTTCTTAGAAGTACAAATTCTTCGGCTGCCATGGAATCAAATAACGAGAGCTGGCGAGGCTGCGGGGCAAACACAGCCTTCTTCGTGGTCGGTGGGGACACGGAGTAGGTCAGCCACGATGAAATCAGTGTGGGGAGTCCTCGGAAAACTAAAACTAGAAATTCCATTCAGCTCAGGGAGATCCCTTCGAGGTGTTTTGCCGAGAGAGTTAAAGACCCATGCACACCCATGTCTCTAGCAGCACAACTCATCATAGCCGAAACTTGGGAGCCACCATGCGCCCATCAACAGACAAGTAGGTAAAGAATATGTGGTACTTATACACAGTGGAGTACTACTGTGCCTTAAAGAAGGATAAACGCTGCTTCTGTAGCAAAATGGATGCACCGGGAGACCACAACCTTAAGAGAAATAAACCAGATGCACGTATATCACGTTTTCTCTTGTATGAGAAATCGAAGGTAGAAAGAGGACAATAAAAGACATAACAGGATGCAGGGAGGTGGAGCTTTTGCAAATAGACCAAGCGGTGGGGGAGGGGCACAATAAAATGGAAAAGAGCTGGGTCCCCGGCCCCACTCCACAGCTTTCACCAACTTCCCAGGTGTCTCTCAAAATCGAGTGCTGCAGTGTGGAAGACACCATCTTTCACAGGTGGGGAAAGTGAGACGCAGAGAACTCAGGCAAAGGCCCACCCAGACACAAGCCCTGGCTGCCAGGGCACCTGACCTGGACCTCCAAGGAGACCACAAGTGGGGTCCAGAGGAGGCACCAGGACTGCTGCTGTCACCCAAGGCCTTGATTCCTGCTTCACTTTGTGTTGGTATTGGGAACTGCCACATTCTGTGCTGACCGCATTCTGGGGGGCTGGGCACACATAACCCCTCAGGCCTCGCTCCCTCCCTCCTTCCTGCGTCTCTCGAGTGCTTGCTCCAGGCTGGGCTCCTTGCCACTGCAGGAAACCACAGGATCAGCACTTTTTGTCCAGAATGCTTTTCTGGTTGACAGCCTTCTGTATGAGCTGGACTCAGTCAGGAATTTGATTTAGGTCAATGGCGATGTAAAGGATTATTACCTACCAAAAGGTGACAACTGTGAAAACCACACTGCTGGAAGTCAGGTGAGCTGGCACACACCTGCAAAGCCAGAAGCCAGGTGAGCTGGCACACACCTGCAAAGCTGGAGGCCAGGTGAGCTGGCACACACCCGCAATGCCAGTGTGAGGCCAAGGCAGAAGTGTGTCTGAGACTGGCCCCAGCTGCACAGAAAGACTTGTTTTTTTCTTTTCCCCCTCTATTTAGGACAGGGTCTATGTTATAGTTTGTGTGTAGTTGTCCCCCCCCCCCCCCACCAAAGCCTCATGCAATCATTGTTGGGGACTTCTAGAGTTTGAGACTTGACTCATGATCCACGGGGATTATGTGTGTTAGTACTGATGGGACTATGGGTCTGAGTACTGCTGGGATTATGGGTGTGGCCTAAGGTGGATAGGCTGAGGCAGAGAGAGCCTGAATGTGATATCAAGACAGACAGAGGGACAGACTGACGGTGCTGCTCTCTGATCCCCTGGTTGGTTAGTTGCCTCTGTCACCATTTGTTGCTGTTCCACCACCATAAACTGGATGCTCTCTGCCCTGTTCCACTCAGCCTTGGGCCAGCCAAATATGGACTGAAACCTCCAGTAGCTGTGAGCTAAATAAACCTTTCCTGCCTTCATTTTGGGTGTTGGGTATTTGTCCCAGCAACAGAAGAGTAACTAAGACAGAAATTGGTAACAGGAGTGGGGTCATTGCTTTGACTAACCTGACCAGGAAGATCATAAGTTTTTAGAAATGGCTTATCGGAAGAGACAAGAAAGGTTCGGAGATGTTGCTTACTTACAAAGAGCTAGATAAACTTCAGCTGGATAAACTTCCTCTGTATGGTAGAGGAGATTCTGATCAGAGTTCAGACCAGAAGACTGGCTTGAAGCCTGGGTGTAGAGAATGGCTTATGAGCAGAGATAGGAAAGGTTTGGAGAGGTCATCTACTTGCAAAGAGCTGGAAAAGCTTTGGCTGTTCTGTAGGGGAGATTTTGGTCAGAACTCAGACCAGAAGACTGACAGAAGGCCTGCCTGTAAAGACCAGGTTGGGGAGGTTTCTGCTGGGAAAAAGGACAGCATTGGTTGTTGGACTTTAGATGATTTGTGCTATGGCTTGGCTGAAAGTCTGTCTGAATTTCACTTGTGCCTAGAGGCAAAGCCTAAGACTGATAAGCATGGTGGGACTGATTAATCTTTCAAGAGATATTTCAAAGCAGCAAACTATGTAGCGGTGGCATGGTTGTTATTGGTGGCTTTTAGCCAGATTTATGTTGAAAATTAAGAGCAAAGAGCCAAGCAGGATGATTTAAAATGTTGTGAGTTTGACCAGGAAGGAAGCACCAGGAGAACTGTGGACTACAAAGATAGAGCTGAAAGGATCTCCATTGCTGGGAAGGAAAGAGAATCAAAAGGATGGCCTGAGGACATTGCAGGAGGTGGCAGCTCTCCACCCTGTGTAGCCTCAGAATTGCAAAGAAGAGAGGCTTTACCTTGAGAAGAAAGTCACAGAGATCCAAGTATCAGAATGGTGGCAGCGACCAAACCAGGTTCCAAAATGGCACCGGCATGGAGAATTTGTTACTCAGAATCAAGGTCAGGGTGTTCATCAATCCAGGCATTCAACCCCTATAACCAAGAGAGAAGGAAGCCTGGCTACTGCTCCAGCTGGCAGCAGACCTTGGCATCATTCATGTGGCATTGGTTTTAGGCACATTCAAAATGCAGGAGTTGTTAGGTTAAGAAGGCTTCCACTTCAATTTCAGAAGAAGGCCTGGGAGGCCAGGCAGTGTGCCCCTGAGAGGGCATTGTGTGAAGCAGAGAATGAGAAGCCAATTCTGTGGAAACCCCAGAAGTTTGGAAAAGCCATAAACATGGATCATCTAAGGGAAACTGCAAAGAAGGTGCAAATCTGGCCTAAGAGAGAAACCATGGAAACTACACCAAGAGTGCTGTAGGGGTGGAGCAGCATGGAGCTCCCAACTCAGTGCAGACTATTTCTGATGCTCCAGTTGAAACTATGGGATTTAATGTTTGTCCTACTGGATTTTGGATTTGTGTTTGTCCCAGTGTTTTGTATTACCCTATTGTTTGCAACTTTTGGATTGGTAATGTTTATCTTGTACCTTTGAATGGTGGGTATGTTTAACTTTTCTTTTGTACAGGAGCTCACAGTTGAGTTTGCCTTGGATCTTGGAGGAGACTTGGGACTTGGACTTTTCAGCAATGCTGAAACTGTTGGGACATTGGTAACTCTTCAAGATGAACTAAAATGTCTTTTGCACAAAAGGATGAGCATGAAACTTTGGGGGCTCAGAGGTGGAATATTATGGTTTGTGTGTAGTTGTCCCCCCAAAGCCTCATGCAATCATGGGGTGGGGACTTCTAGAGTTTGAGACTTGACTCACAATCCACTGGGATTATGTGTTTTAGTATTGCTGGGATTATGGGCGTGGCCTTACATGGATAGGCCAAGACACAGAGCCTGAATGTAATATAAGAGAGACAGAGAAACAGGCTCTCTCTGCTGCCCTGGTTGGTCGGTTGCCTCTGTCACCATTTGTTGCTGTTCGACCGCCATGAACTGGATGCTCTCTGCCCTGTTCCACTCAGCCTTGGGCCAGCCGAATATGGACTGAAACCTCCAGCAACTGTGAGCTAAATAAACTTTTCCTTCCTTCATTTTGGGTGTTGGGTATTTGTCCCAGCAATGAGAGAAGAGTAACTAAGACAGTCTACAAGGTCTACTGGGTCTTACTACATAGATCGGACCATAGTAATTCTCCTGTTCTCAGCCTCCCAAAGTGCTGGGATTACAGGTGCATGCCACCACACCCAGTCTCAATCACTGTCTCAGTGTGCCCCACAGGCAGGGCCGGTACAGCACACTGGGGATCTAATCTCTATCACTGTGCTTCTTATTTCAATAAAACAAAATAAAAATGGATCACTAAGTGAGCATGGCCCACTCCTTGCAGGGTCCCACAGCTGCTGAATGACGTCCTCTTCTGTGCCTGCTGGCAGGACAGGCCTGGTGCCTGCTCCACCTGCTCTGCCTTCAGAACCAGCACCCCACCTGCCGGCCCCCATGCACCTGTGGGACTGTGACCAAGCCTCTCGACCTAGCCCTCCCCTGCCACCGCCTTGTCCCAAGGTGGGAGAGGAGAAATAAAAGCAGGCAGAAAGAAATTAAGGAAATTGGGATTTTTAAAATTATACTTCTAAGAGAAACTGCAGCCTCAGCACACAGAAGTTACACAAGCCTCAGTCCCATCCAAGAAACTCTTTCCAGTAATATTCCTCAAGGTCTCAGACACTGTGGGCTGAACCAGGACTTGGGCCCGTGCTCCCTCCCCCGAGGGAACAGCAGTGCACAGGGAGCGGGGGCACAGAGCCCAGCCTGGGGCTCCTGTGGGTGGTTCACATTCTGAGAAGGCCCTGATGGGCCTCGAGACAGGCAGTGGCAACATGGCAGATCGCCCGTCCTGGAGACACCCCGAAAGCCCACGAACACCCCAGCCACAGATCTGTCTCACCTCTGCGATCACCCACACTCCACTCCTGATCACAGACTTTTACCTCTGCTACCCTGGGCCCCTGCCGGCACATTCTGGAGATTCCTTTTCCGCAACAGGAGTCAGTGAACCTGCAAACATTCTGTTAAGGGTGAGTTAAGTTCTCAGCTTCAGGGATCTCAGTCCCAGCCTGGAAACATCTCAACCCTCACAAACGTGCTGTGTGTTATGTTATTATTGTAGGAGACCCTCCTAGACACTAAAACATATGTATAATTTTTGGGGAGCCCAGGGGCTCTAAGTCCAGCCACAAAGATGGTTCTCTGGAACAAAAAAGAGAGACCCAGGGCCTCACCTGGTTTTATTCAGTGGAGGAGGGGCTTGAGGAGGAATGACTGAGAACTGTGGGAGGTGGGTGAGTACTGTGAGCTGGGCTGGGTGGGGGCCTGCATTTACCTCTGCCATATGCAGAGAGAGCAATCTGCATGATGCTATTGAGACAGTATCTAATGTTTTGGGCAGTCTGGTGCTTCAGCTTTGATGTAGTCCCTCCAGCCCCAGGAAGTCGTAGCCTGTGTCTCGAGGCTCATTCCCCGCTGGCAGCAGAGCATTAGCTCTTTCTCCTGTCTGGACCCAGCTCACGTTAAGGAGCAGCATGTGTAGGTTACCAGGGAAACACGCATGCCACCTTCAAAGACTATCACCGTCGCTGGGGAGATAGCTCCATGGCACAAGTGCCTGCCTGGCAAGCGCAAGATCGTGAGTTCGAACCCTGGTCCCCCCCTCCAAAAAAAAACAGAAGACTATCACCAGCACCTCAGCTAGACCAATATACATTGCTTAAGACCAGTTGAAAGGATAAAGAGAAGCCCTAGCCAGCTCTGTATGTACATTTCAATACAAGGAAATAGGGTCAGGCTCAGTCAAAATAGAGACAGTCGCTCTTCCTTCAAGGAGAGCTGGTCAGGCGGTCCTCCACAATTATCGTAACAGTCACCATCCCCATCATCTCCATCTCTGTCACCACCATCTCTGTCACCACCAGCCTCGTCCCCCCAGATCCCACGGTAACTGGTGGCGCAGCCTCACCATGTATTCAGTCCCGCCTAGGGCATTTCTCCCGTTACCGGGTCTACAGTTCAACAACTTGCATCCACCCTTTGTCCAAGGGCAAGACCTCTGGACGCTTGCCACATTCCCGCCACTCACGGTAGCACTGCATGGCACCCCCACGGGCCTCTGCAACCTGTCCTGATCACTTCTACCCAACCCTGGCACGGCTGGCCTCTGTCACCCCACCACCCATTATGGCAGGCTATGGGTCCTGTAGTTTCTTGACACCTGCCAATTTACAAAACTGTCACAACTGGACCATAGGACCTAGGAGGACAGGATCCTGCCCCATCAATCTCTAACTCCCTGCTACTCAGCAGAATGCCAGAGCCAAGCATGGTAATGCACATCTGTAATCAGGAGGCTGAGGCAGGGGATGCTGGCTTAGAGGCCAGCCTGGGCTACACAGGGGGGATTCAAGGCCAAATCTGACTATAGTGAGACCCTGCCTCAAAAAAATTGAATGAATAAGTAGACACATAAGCAAGACAGAACCACAGCAGTTACTTTGGGTTATATGAATCTTAACCTCCCTAGTGCTAGGAATATGTAAACTTAGAAAACATTTGTTTTCAGCATTCCAATCTATGATTATTCACCTGACACATGTACACTTCCAGTGACAACCTATGAAGCCACTCCAGAGAGAACAAAACACCCAGTAGGACCAAGTGGTCTGAGAAGGCACCAAGAGAACCTTCTCTACACATGGCCATTTATGTCTTGGTGGCAGGAGCAATGAAGGAGGCGTACCTACCTGCCACTGGGCCTCAGGGTGACCAGAGACCCCTCCCATGGCCACTGGACCTCAGGATGACCACAGACCGCTCCCCTGGCCACTGGGCCTCAGGGTGACCAGAGACCCCTCCCCTGGCCACTGGGCCTCAGGGTGACCAGGGACCCCTCCCATGGCCACTGGGCCTCAGGATGACCACAGACCGCTCCCCTAGCCACAGGGCCTCGGGGTGACCAGAGACTCCTCCCCTAGCCACTGGACCTCAGGGTGATCAGGGACCCCTCCCCTGAGCCCCACTCTCCCGCCAGGTGTTACAGTGCACTGGGGCCTGCGGAAGGGAGACAGACAAGACAGCAGTGCAGCTGAGATAGAGTCACCAGTTGCTCAAATGGCTCCAGGCAGGTCTGGTCAGATAGCTCAGTAAACTAAAGCACCTGCTCAGGCAGCGGGAAGCGCGGTGCCAGCCCCAGTCCAATCCCCAGGGCGTGCTGAGACCGTGAGAGAGACTGGGCACGGCAGTGCATGCCTGTAATCCCAGCGCTTGGGAGACTGTAAACAGGAGGATCACTACGAGTCTGATCTGGGTAATGAGACCCTGTAGATCTTGTCATTCATTCATTCATTTACTTTTGTGGAACCAGGGATTGAACTCAGGCCCTCGCGCTTGCCAGACAAGCGCTTATTCTACTGAGCTATCTCCCCAGCCCCAAGATCTTGTACTAAATACATTTTTTTAAAAAATGGCTCCAAGGCTAGAACCTCACATTTATTGATTGAGGCAGGGTTACCAGGTGACTTTAAGGGCGTCGATCTTAAACTGAAGAGGCTCTTGCCCTGGAGCATCTAGTCTTCATCTTTGACGGAAACCACGTAGGGTCAATCCCACAATCCCAAACCTCCACTCCCAGACCTTCCCAGAGAAGCTTATGCAGGCAGCCATTGTGAACCTGGGGCATTCAACACAAAATGATTGAAAATCCAAATGATTTTGAAGAAAGACTTTTAAATGACCATGAAGGGCCTGCCTTGATTTACAGAGAGAACACCACACTCCAGCGAACTCTGACCCCTGGTGATGCTGCCTGGGGCTCCGGAACCAGACAGACGTGCCTGCCAGGAAGGAAGAGAAGCTTCTACTCGCAAGGGACAGAGAAGACCCCACACCCACCTGAGCACAGGGGCTGAGTTCAAGTGACCTCTTCCTGAGCCCAGCTGGAAGGTCGGCCTGCCCCTCCACGGGACACAGTGAAGTGCAGACGGCAGCCCTGCGTGCACAGCACAGCCTGGTCACCACCAGGTGGGGCGGTGGGCAGCCCAGGACAGCGAGGGAGACCGGCTGTGAGCCCTGGGCAGGGGAACCAGGATGGCCTCAGGACAGCTCGCTGTGCACTGGAGACAGAGCCAGGTGTCCCCTTCCCATTTCCGGAAGACGCTAACAGGCAGCCAACCATGTCAGGACCTCTGCGGAAGCTGTGAATCAGAGACAAGTGACAGCTACAAGCAAACCTAGAGCCATCAAACCCCAGCCCAGGCCCAGGGCAGAGGCCAGGGTGGCTGCAGGAGTGGAAATCCAGAACAGCCTTACAGCTGAAAACCCGCCTCTCTCCTGCTCCTGACCTCCGTATGCTGCTGAAACACATCACACATCACAACTATAAAGTGCTCAGAAAGCAGCCACTCTGCAGACGTCCTAAGAAAGCTCAAGAGTTTATTAAGAATTAAAAATACTGTCAATAAGCCACACAGCTCATTTCACAGTGAACTGAAGAGACGATTTTCCCCCTTTTACTTTTTAGAGATTTTTTTTTTTCTTTTTTTTCCTGGAAAGGCAAGACAGTTATTAAAGAACAACACAGTTCCAAGGGAAGGTGTGCAGGAAAGAGGTACAGAAACGTGGGGTGCATCTGCGCCACGGCAGGGCTTTACCCTGGCGGCAGACCTCCTGACCCCACACCGCTATTAAAGTAAAAGCTGAGTTGGCCTCCACTGCTCGGGGTACTCCATGGACAGCACTTAAAATCATCTCCTGAAGAACCTGTTCTCTGTCCTGGGAATCCACGCCCAAGCATTCAGTACCCAGCACACGGCTGGCACAGGCTGGCCACTGAGGGCACAAAGGGCACCAGGGACTCTAGGCACTGCCCTTCCACATTCCGGTGCTTGGCAGCTACCTTCGATGTTACCAGAGGACTGGGGAACGGGAGAGAGGCCCAGGCCGGCAGGGGACCTCCGGCAGGGGACCTCAGGCAGGGGACCTCAGGCAGGGGACCTCAGGCAGGGGACCTCCGGCAGCCAATCCATTTAAAATGAAGGCGGGCCTGGCACCCGACTCAGCTGACACCTAGGAGTTCCCACCACTTTTCAGAGGAAGACAATGAGCGAGAGAGATGCCGTGAGATATTGGCCGAAAGTATGAAACTAAATCAAAAAAAGTAAAATCAAGGCTCCTTAAGGACAGTAAGAAAAAAGTGTGCTTGCTGTCTTTAAGAAAAAAAAAAAAAAAACAGCAAAACTTGAAATCTGGCCACCAGACAGCACCTCTGAGGCTGGCGCTCATCTGCTTCTGTGAATCCGTGGCTGTGGTCACTGCCACCTGCCTCACGGCCAACACTGTCCCCCTTGCTAGAGCTAGCGCTGTCCCCAGGGGCCAGGTCACCAGCAGCAAGGAAAAGCAGGGGCCGAAGAAACCAGTGAGCACGGCAATCGCTTGGGGTAACCAGGCCCAGAACCGCAAGGCCCAACAATGAGTGCTCTTGGGGGGCCGGAAGTGGGGGTACCCACATGGGAGGAGACAACACATTTTTGGTCGTGAGAAACCAGCCTGGAAATCCTCACCCTGCACACGCGACCACTTAGAACTTCTCGTAAATCCTTTCGACTTCCACAAACAGCCTGTTCAGGTCTTCCCTCAGGCTGTCCAGGTTGGCGTGGGCGCCCTTCAGGTCCCTCTCGTTACTCTCGATCTTGACCGAGTAGGTGACCAAGCTGTCCACAGCAGTCCTGAGCATCTTCAAATCCGACTCCACCTGGCTCACGGAGGACTTGAGGTTGTCCAGCGAGGACAGCCTGTCCAGCAGGTCCGAGGCGGGCGGCCGGGCGGCCGGGTCCTCCCTGAGTAGTGAGTGCACCTGCTCACGCACCCGCTGCAGCGACTCCACGGTGCCAGGCAGCTCGCCCATGCTCCTCTTCAGCTCCTCCACGTCGCTGTAGAGCGCCAGCTGAGCCTCACCCAGGCTCTGCACCGTGTTGGCCAGCCTGTCCCTGTCCGCCTCAGGCCCCAGGCCCTGCAGGCCGCCATGCAGCGTGGTCAGGCGCTCCTCGTGGTCCTGGCTGCTGGACACCAGTGACTGCAGGCTCTCGGCCTGGCGCGCAGAGGCCTCCTGCAGAGCCAGCAAGCCTGACTCCACCCCCTGCAGCCTGGAATCCAGGGCCTCGCCCCTCTGTAGCAGCGCATCTAGGCTGTCTGCCTGTCCAGAGCCACTGGCCCCCTCAAGCCTGGGGGCCTCAGCCCTGAGCTGGCTCAGCTCCTCCTGCAGCCTCCTGACCTCATCCGGGAGGTGCACGGCGGCCTCCTCTGAGCGCTGCAGCCTCTCGGTGAGGGCCTGCAGGGCCAGGCGCTCAGCCTCCACCGCCTCCTTGAAGGCCTGCTGCTCCTGCTTGAGGCTCACCAGCTCCCGCACCTCGCTGTACACCTCGGCCTCCAGGGCCTGCAGGGAGCGGCGCAGGCCCACCAGCTCCTCGTTCCGGGACTGGGCTGAGCCTTGCACCTCCTGTACCGTGGCCTTCAGAGCCTTTAGAGCCTGCCGGTCCTCCCTAGATTCCCCCAGCGTGGCCACCTTCGCCTTCACCTCATTGAGCTCCTCCTGGCCCCGCTTCTGCATTTCGGTGAAGACAGCAATGTTGTCGTTGATGGACCGGGTGAGCTCCGTCAGCCTCTCCTCTACCGTGTGCTCCAGGGATGTGAAGTCACGCTCGCGGGCATCCTTCACCACGTGGATGCCGTCCGACAGGTCCTTGAGGATCTCGTTCTGCAGCTTCTGCAGCACCTCGCCGATGCGGCCAATCTCACTCTCCCCCTGCCTCACGGCTTTGTCTGTGAGGTCCTGCTTGTGCTGGGAGCTCCGCAGCATGGACTCCAGCGTCCCAAACATGGCTTGCAGCGACTGCACCTGTAACGAGACCCAGACGTCAGCTGCTAGACTCGCCGGCGCGTTTGTGGAGCTCGGCTTCTTTGTTTCCCACCTGCCCAGCCTCCAGGGCCCCCCCGCTCTGCCAGAACACAGAACATGTTTTTTTAGGGAACTCTCCTTCCGTGCACAGGCCATGAGGCCGTGGGGAGCAACTGTAGGACCCCGCCAAACACTGTGCCCACACACAGCATAAGGCAGCTCAGCTGGCAACCCAGCAGCTGTGCTAAAGATCAGGGCACGTAAGAGGGTCCAGATGCACACATGTGTGCCCAGCACCTGGGAGGATCCCTGTGGGTCCTAGGCCAGCCAGAGCTACCGAAGGAATTCAAGGGCATCCTGAACCAAAACCAAAACGAAAATTTAAAACCCTACAAGAACCACGCTGCCTCTGCCCAGCATCACACACCTGTTCTAAGCAAGGCCTGGCCTGGGAACTACCAGGGAGCTGGGTATGGCACTCAGCACTGCGAGGTCTGATGATCTGTAGCTGGGCCCTGGCTGAGGCACCACGCAGGGCTGGACCACCAAAAGGCAGTGGGAGCTGAGCCCATCTGGTCCTAGTCCAGCCTCTGATTACAGAACAGCAGAGGGACACCCTGAGCACCCAGCCAGCCTGCACTGCATAAAACTCTGCAGGATAAACAGGCTGGTCACCTGCATTCGCCAACTGCACAGCACTGAAGAAGGCACAAAGACAAGAAACTAGTGCCCATAGGTCCGGTGTGGTGGTGAATGCCTACGATCCCAGCACTAAGGAGGCTGAAACAGGAGGATCCCTGTGAGTTCAATGCTAGCCTGAACTAGCAAGCGCAGAGTCCTGAGTTCAATCCTGAAAAAAAAAAAAAGAAAGAAAGAAACTACCACCACCCCCAAGAGACCAAGAGACTACAACTTAAAGGTTTAGGAGATTTTTTTTTTTTCCAGTCAAGTATAATATGTGGATCTTCAAGACTGGCTCTTTTGCAATATGCAATGATATATGAGAAGAACCAGGGGGCTGGGGAAGGCACTTGGGTAACAACACTTGTGTAGCATGCATGAGGCCCTACTGTGAGTGAGTGAATGAATGAATGAATGAATTAGCCTGGGGCCTGCAGGGAGAACTCAAATCCTCCTTCTGATGAGTCCCAGCGGTGTGCAGCAGGTCGCAACACCATGCTCAGCTTCACACGGAACCACCGACCCAGTGGGTGTCAGGAAGTCGCACTCAGTCACACTCGCTCTCCAAGGGCCAGGGCCTCGAGTCCTCACTGGCTCCGGCATGATTTTAGGAGAGGAGTGTTCAGTTCTGGAAGCCCCAGAACACCAGACAATGTCCCTGCCTGATCGGGCCGCCTGAGTTGTAGGACACCAGCCTGGCGGTCACCATTAGCCTGAAGGAATTAGGTCAGATATTATGGACAGAGCCCCACACTGTAAAGACCAATGTCCCTGTCCCTGTCCCTATCCTGACAGGACGGTGCACTCTCCACCTTACAGGCAGACAGCATGCACTGGATCTTTCTGTCCTCCCCACACCTGCCAAATGCCACCACGCACTGGAGGAGAGGACACTGTCAGAAACAAAATAAAGGCTGGACAGGAA
Organism: Capromys pilorides; assembly: GCA_004027915.1. Classification (NCBI taxonomy): domain Eukaryota; kingdom Metazoa; phylum Chordata; class Mammalia; order Rodentia; family Capromyidae; genus Capromys; species Capromys pilorides. The sequence continues at coordinate 16,906 of PVKN010007938.1, forward strand.
CCCTCCCTCCAGGAGTCCCTTGGGGCAGAGTGGGCAGGGTGGGGTGGGATGGGGTGGGGTGCAGGAATGGGGTGCTGTGGCTGGCTGGCACAGACCGTGGTACAAACTGGGCACTCAGTATCAGAATGCCAGGCATCAAAAGCCCACTCTGTCTGATTCTGCACCCCGAGCTCTGAGCCTCTGTGAGGCAGAAATGCATTTGCAGGGCACTGAGGATCGAAACCAGAGCCAGGTCCTTCCTTTGGGCACGAAAGCCTCAGCACCCATGCTGTCACTTCTTGCTGTCCTGCCAGGGCGACGTGGGGCCTTGAGTGAGCTTGAAACCTTTTCCCAAGCACCGAACTCCCTGGCGCCCAACTGCCGAGTCAACCCAGGCCAGCCTCCCACACTGAGAACCCCAGTGGCACCAGCTCCTGCTCCAATCTCAGGGCCACCACTTGGAGTCCTGGCTCAGCTTCCCCATGCATTCAGTGGCCACCTCATGGCAGCCCAAAGAACTAAAGCCTGGCCCAACAGAGAGCTACTCCTGAGCCCCTACTGCTGTAGACCTGCCTCCCCGCTACGAACTGAGCCTCACCCACACCTACGCTCAGCACTCCACTGGCGCCCAAGCTAGGTCATCAGAGAAGCAGCCATGGCCGCCTCCTCAGCGCCAAACTCCCTACTGGCCACCTCAGAGATACAGGCAGCGCAGTCACAGGCCAAGGCTCAGCTGGGCACTGCTGGTCCTGCAGGGTTCCAGGTCAACGGAGCAAGTTTACCATGAACTCAGTATGCTCCAGGAAGACATGAAAACCAACAGCCATATGGTTACGATACTTCTGGGAGTTAAAGTGCGATGGAGACCACTACGAAGCGGCTTGAGCAGGATTCAAACTGACCGCTGGCTGTCCACGTTGACCTGTGAGTCTGTCCCGGCCCAAGCCCCTTGCTGGAGGGGCAACAGGCTCATGGTAACTGAGCCTCTGTGAGTCACTGGTCCCATGGCGGGCTACCGTGGCCTGTGAAGCCCTGAAGCCTCAAAGCACAAGACCACCGCGAAGGACTCAAGGCTCCAACCCCAGTGAACTAGGTAAAGCGAGTAGCTACAGGCATCTCACTCCTGGGCAGAGGCCTTCCCGGGATAACAAAGTTTTCCTAAATTAACATAATGTCTTACTTGGACAAGGCCTTGAACAGACTTCCAAGGTTCCTGAAGGGTCCTGCGCAGCTCCTGCCTTGCTTTGATAACTAAGCGTAGGCCACCCAGAGAAGATCTTTGTCTTGGCCTCTAGAGAATCTCCATTATCTCTGAGGGATTTGATCCTCCTGGATCCCTAAAATCTTACTACTTCACTTGTATTTAAGCCTTTGGGCTCCACTCTGTTGGGCGACTGCAGGTCTGGTCCGTCCGCAACAGCAAAGGAATAATATGAACATGTGAAAAGGGCACTTTGCATCTTGGCCCAGCGGCTCCCTAGCTGTGCAGCCGCACAGGGCCAGTAGGATTAGTGGTGCGCCTACCCCTTGGGGCTGGACTGGGGGCGAGAGACGCACAGTGCCTGGCACACAGGAGGTGCAGCTAGGCTACACCATGGCGCACCAAGCGAGGTGGTCACTATCTCCCCAGCTGTTAGACTCTGGATGGAGCCAACCCTTGCGGAGGGTGTAACTTAACCCAAAGAGGAAAGCGATCAGCACCTAGCAGTGCCAGAGGGACTAAGGCAGAGAAGGGAGGGAAGGGCGCACAGGGCCACCTTTCCAATCCCTTCAACCTGGATTCAAGACGCCCCTTGCGGGGCTCGACTTCCCGTGTACCCTCTGCAGGTTCCTGGATGGGACTAAGCTGGCACCAGTGCCCCGGCTGTGGTCTGCATTTGCCCTCCTCTGTCACCATCAGGTGGGTGGCCCTGCCCCAGCCGCCCGTGTGAGGGGGAGTCCCATGTTCTTCCTCTTCGAACCTGCATGGGAATCACCCCCAAGCCACGTATGTGCACCCACAAACACCACCGTGGCTCTAGTTCCTCCCCACCCTCCAAGGGCCTCCAAGCAGCCATATGCCTATCAGCCTTCAATAAGTATTATGACAGGTCTTCAGGGAGGTGGAAGAAAGGCAGGAAGCAGGCTGGTGGCTCGCTGGGGCAGGGGGCAGAGTTTCAGGGGCGATCTTGCCTAGGAAAGAGCAGAGCAGCTCCTTCCCTCCCAAAGTCCCTCCCTTGGCCTGAGGCCTTCTGAAGGCTGACTCATGCTGGTCCCGGGGAGGAAATTCCTGTTCCTGCACACTCCACAGACTGGAGAGACTTGGCAGGCCAGGAAGCCTGCTGGGAGCAGAAGGCAGCAGGAAAGTTCCGGGATCCCGAGTGGCGGGATTTTTTGTTTCAGTCTTGCAATCAACTTTCATTGTGCAATGACACCCATGCAGGGTGGAGGGGCAGAGTGGGATGCAAAAGGCTGTGCCTAGGACTGGAAAAACCACAGAAGGCGGAGGCTGGGCAGCAAAGAGCCAGGTCCAGCATCCATCCACGCGTGGGGCAGGCCCCAGGGCAGGCCCCAGGACCCTTCTCTGGACAGTGGCCTTTCACTGCTCCTGATCCACCACTCCCCAGCCCTGGGCTGTCAGATCAATTGCTCTCTTTAAACTTGTTTTCTGGTCTGGAACATGGAGTCAACCCCACCTGTCCCCTCCACTCTCCCTGCCAAGGCAGTTCTGAGGATGGGCCCACAAGATGGTCTTAAGTGTGTCTCCTTAACCTGGCCTCGCCTCCCCAACAGTGAAATGGGCCTGCTCCGCTGCTGGCCCAGGACAGGGAAAGGCCTGAACATCAGACAGAGCTTCGTTTAATTCTTGCACAGGATCTCAGATCCTTGCCCGCTCCCTGGGCTCAGGCTGAGAGTTTCCTCGAGCAGAGGAGAGGCCTGACCACGATTCCCAGAGACGCCCGGCTTCCTTCCCACCTTCTACCGAGTCAACACTGAAGGAAGGGGGTTCCCCGGAGCGGGCATCCTCACAGGTCACCGCTCAGCCTGCAACAGGCCTGGGTCCCCCGCCCGCCCGCCGTCCTGGCCAACCTGGGCCCCTCCGGCCGACCATGAACAAAGAGGTACGGGACGGGAGACGGGGACGGGGCCGTGGGACGGGGCCGTGGGACGGGTCGGGTGAGCAGCACCCACCTTCTGCTCCACGGTGTACAGGCCCCGGCCCAGCTCGTCGCGCTGGCCAGCCAGGTCCTGGTGGCCACGCTGCAGCTGCTGCACCTCCTGCAGGACGTGGTGCGCGCCCCAGCCCGCGAGCGCGGCGGCGGCCACGAGCGCCAGCCAGCACAGCGCGCCGAGCGCACGGCCGAGCGCGCGCGGGCAGCCGGCGGAGCGCGGGGCGGGGGGTGCCGGCCGGCCGCCCCCGCGGGGACCCCGGCTGGGCGCCGGGCTCTGGCTCTGCGGGCGCGCAGGCGGCGGCGCGGGTGGCTGCGGGGCGGGCGGTGGCTTCCGCGCCACGTCGTCGGCGGCTGGCTGGTGGGCGCCCCTGTCGCGGTCCCGCTCGCGGTCTGCGGAGGTTGCGTTGCCGTGGCCGCCCTTAGGGCCCCTTTGTTTGGCTGAGGGCATGGTGGCGTCCGGGACTTGGGGCTGCGCGGGACGTAGAGAAGAGGCGGAGGAGCCCGGTGGACGTGGGGCAGCGCAGAGCGCAGGAGGAGGGAGACAAGGAGGAGAGAAGGGGAGGAGAGGACCGCCCCGCGGCGCCGACCCGCCCTGGGAGCGCCTGCCACGCACGCGGCCGCGGCGGGGGCCGGGAGGGGCGGGGCTAGGGCGGGGCGGGGCCTGGGGGCGTGGCCTCAGAGACCCTCAGGGACGCCGGAAGGTGCTGTCAGCTCACTGGGCTGCAGCGAGTGGACGGGGTGAGAGGCGGAGCCTCGAGTACTCCTCCCCAACGGCTCCCTCCCCAGCCGCCAGCCTCCAGGGAGGAAGTAGGCGGGGCCTATAAGCCCCACCCCCAAGGTGGATCCCCGGAACCGACCCCCCCCCCCCCTCTTTCCCTCCAGAGTCAGGCTTTCCAGCACCCTGCCCTGAGCGGCCTGCTCTCTGGCAGTCCCGCGGGAGACCGTGGGCCTCCAGTCCTCTCAGAAAGCCCCCTGGAGTCTGACCCTGTAGGATCACACAGTCTGTCCCCAAAGAAGCCAAGGGGGCAGAAAGCATGTGAACCCTACTTCCACAGGAGGAGTTACGGGGTGCCAGGCACTGAGCTTAGCACCGGCTTATGTTGCTAAAGCTCAGGCCGCCTCCTCTTGCCTATTGGATAGCGAGGAAACTGAGTCTAGCCCCGCCCACACACCGAAAGGGCTTGAGGTCGCAGAGAGCCAGGGCTTGAGCCTAGCTGGGCTCCTTCCGAGCCTGTCACCTGCTCACTTTGGTAAGGGGTTAGGAAGGCCCACCCAGTCTCGTGCCGGTTTAAGAAAATAAAACCCCTTTCTTAGAGCAGGGTACCAGTATCACTGCATCCCGCTGAACCTGTCAGTCACCTAGGTGTTCCTAGGGAGCCAGGGCCTCTGGGCGCCCCATTTGTCTGCCTCTCTCCTGGAGCCTGGGAAGCAGCTGTCAGCGGCACTGCAAAACGGACTTTAAAACTTAGACCTTTTCCTTTGGAATCCGGCAGCTGCAAGCTTCCTTGGGCCACGGGCACCGCTGGCTCATCTCTCCCACCCAGAGGACACGCAGCCCGTGGCGGCAGAGTTCCGGACCAGGTTCGTACATGTAGACAGGGGAGCGAGAGGTCTGGATTCAGGGGACAGCAAAAATGTCCCCTGCCCCATCGTGTCTGCACACACCGTTCTGTCTTAGAAAGAAACCCAACACACCTCACATAGTAGATGTCGATTCGGGGGCTAGCTGGGGAGCACCCTTGGGTCCTCAGAGCTAACTTTGAATAAAGCTTTTTCCTTTTAGTCCAAATAATGGCCTCCTTGCATTTGGTCTGCAGCGAGCCAAAGAACCCGAGTGCGTGAACCTGAGGTTCCAGCAGCAGTGGGCAGGGGACAGCAGCAGTGGGCAGGGGACAGCAGCAGTGGGCAGGGGACAGCAGCAGTGGGCAGGGGACAGCAGCAGTGGGCAGGCTGTGCACACCCACGAGGTGGAAACCCTGCTCGCGAGCTCTGTGACCTGGAGAAATCCCTCTTTCTTTTCTTTCTTTCTTTTTCTTTTTAAGTCAGGCTGCCCTTGAACTCACTATGTAGCTAAGGCTGGCCTCAAATGCACAGCCATCCTCCTGCCTCAGCCTCGTGAGGGCTGGGATTACAGGTGTGCACCTCTATGCCTGGCTGTCATTTTCCATGTTTCCCACTCACCATCCTGCTCTGGGAAGCAGTGAGTAGAATGATTGCAACACAGGTTCCCTAGACATGGTGGCACCGGTATAAAATCCCAAGTCTAAGGAGGCTGAGGCAGAAGGATCACTGGCTTCAAGGCCAGCCTGGGCGACGCAGGAAGACCCTATCTATCTCAGCATCACCCACCCTCCCCGAGGGCACAGACTGACTTGTTGCAATTCAGCAACTGCCTGGAGCATCGCCTCCAGGAGAGAGGAATGACTAGAACTGCCTCCCATGGTGGCTGCAGACAAGATGAGGGCCCCGCGTGAGTGACACTGGCTCCTGGAGGGCTCCAGGAAGAAGGGCCACAAACACCCTTCACAGCCACTGCTTGAGGCCAAGTGCAGCTTCACAGGCCCCGGTGTCCGGGCTGCAGCAGCTTCCTTCCATCACTTCTTGGAGCTTGGTGCCCTGTGTGGCTTGCAGACCGCAGGCTCCCCCTGTGTGTGACCTAAAACAGCAGTGTCCCTTCAAAGCCAGCTCCACCACAGCCACTGCATCTGGTTACACCCCAAGGAGGCAGGCAACATCGCAGAAATGCATCTTCCAGAAGGAGCTAGACCTCAGCTCTTTCTGGGTCTCGTGATCCCCTGGGACCCCATCTCTGAGCCAACACCGTTCACTTAGGAGAATTTCCCTTCTCTTCCTCCTTCCAGCCTCGCCTCCTCCTCCATTTTCCTGTTTCTCCTTCTGAAAGTGAGCCAGGTCATCAGGATATGAGAGGGACAGGAGAAGCCAGAGCTGCTCTTGGGCTGGTGGCAAGGATGTGAAGTGGCAGGTCGGGCTCAGGGAGCCTGAGGGCCAAGCCAGCAGGAGCTAAGTGGCCCTCTGTCTCAGCTCTGGTCTTGAAGAGCTGGGACTGCCCCTGCCTTCTGCCTTCCCACCCCATGCCACGTACTAGCAAATCCCGCTGGCTTTGCCTTGGGATTAGGGTCAGACCTGGTGTCTCCCTCCACCCCACAGGGTGACACAGCTGCCGCTCCAGATGAGCCTCCTAATTGTGACTGGCCACCCTGCTATCCGAGCACAAAAGCCAGGATGCTCCCCCCCCCTTAAGACGTAAGCTAGGGCCCAGCGTGGTGCCCCTCACCTGTCGTCCCAGCAGTCTGGAGCCGGATGCAGAAGGATTGCTGTGAATTCAAAGACAGCCTAGGTTACACAGGAAGACCCTGACTCAAAAATAAACCAATAAACTAGTGTCACACCTCTCTCCAAAGACCTTCGGTGGCTTCCAAGATAGTCAGTGTAAAGCCAGAGCCAGCACACTGATGTCCCTGTGTCACTTCCACACGGGGTCCCCGCCCAGCCTGGCTACCCTACTACTTCACTGACCCCTTGCTGCTCCTCGCCGTGCCAGCTAGGTCCCATCTCAGGGCCTTTGCCACTGTCCCTGGATATCCATTGGCAGCCTCCTCCACCACCTCAGTTCCAACATGACCCCACCTGTTCTCTAGAAAGCAGTGCTGTCCCCTGGAAAGTGCCTGTCCTGCCTCAATGCGGCTCATGCTCCTGGCTGTTTTCCTCTAACAGGGGACATAAGCACTTGTGCAGTAGGAACCCGATTCATCTATGTCTTCTATTCCCAGGGTCTCGTACAGTGCCTGACATATTGTAGAGGCTGTTATCAAATCCCTCTGCATGGGGCCTTCCCTTTCGTAATAGCAGTCTCACATAGTCCGCACTCCCATGTCCAGGGCCATCCCTTCCATGAGACCTGTGCAGGAGAGGAGAGAAGAGCAAAGGGATCCAGTGATCTTTTTTCTTGAAGATGGGAATATGGATGATGGAGGTGATAGTGGTGGTGATGATGGTGGTGATGGTGATGATGATAATTGTAGTGTGATAATGACAGTGATGGTGATGATGGTGGTGATGGTGGCAATGATGGTGATGATGGTGATGGTGGTGGGGATGGGGATGGCGGTGATGATGCTGGTGGTGATGGTGGTTTTAGTGATGATGGTGCTGGTGACATTGGTGAGGCTGATGCTGGTGATGGTGGTGCTCATAGTAATGGGGGTAATGGCAGGGACGATGGTGACAGTGATGTGGTGGTGGTGATAATGATGGTAATGGTGGCGATGGTAGTGATGTGGTGGCAGTGGGGGAATACTGCTGGCAATGATGAAGAAAATGACGATCACGGCGACGTTGGCGGTAAGGCTGAAGCACTGGTGGATGGTGGTAACGAGGTGCTACTAATAGACATGATACATGGGACCGTGAGAAGGTGACAGCACACGTCAGTGGGCTGCAAGGGAACTGTGCTAGCAGTGGCCTTTAGCAGCTGCTAATCGCTTGCTGTCAGCTCTCTACTCTCTGCACTCACTGAGCACTCACTGTGTGCCAGACTCTGCTCGGTCTCCCCAGTCGTTTACCTCCACCCGTCCTCGGGATCTCCCAGGTGACCCTACAGCGGTGCTGCTCCAGGTGCCGATGCAGGGGACACCTTATCCAAGGTGGTGCAGCTTGAGAACTGTAGGGGACATTCTACCTGTCCCAAAATTCAGAGAATGGAGTCGAAACCTCACATTCCCAACTTGCACGCACACATCAGACAGATAAGAAGCCTGCTGTGTAGGTAATCAACTAGCCCAAAGCCATTGAGATTTTTCTTTTTTTCTGGTACCAGGGATCAAACACGAGACCTTGTGCTTGCCCAGGCAGGTGCTTATGCCACCGAGCTATCTTCCTGGTGATGGTGATGATGCTGCTGCTGGTGGTGGTGCTTTGTTATGTATTGTTTTCTTGTGTGTTTTTGTTTGTTTGTTTGTTTTTGAGACAGGCTGTCACTGTGCAATCCAGGCTGGCCTCAGACTTGCAGCAGTTCTCCTGCCTCGGCCTCCTGAATATTGAGACCACAGGTGCGTGCCACCGTGCCAGCCAACTGAACTTCATAAACACCTATGAAGCACATTGCCAAAGCTTGCTGGGATGTGGCTGTCAACGATCCAGTCACATTAGCAGGTGGGTCACTGGACTGGTCCTTGTGACTGGAGATGTCACCACTGTTCAGAATCCTGGTTTTGGCTGAGGTCACCTGTTCCCCAATCCAGGGTGGACCCCCAATGCTCAGGCTCTTCACCTGCTTTTAACCTGGAGCAGGGCACAAGGAGAGACCTGTGGTCTCGGGGCTTCTGGGTCAGCCCTGCAGCACTGCGTTCTCTCTGTGTTGCTCAGGAGCAGGCAACGGTGGTAGTGGAAGTGGCCCTGACCTCCAGGGCATCACTGTAGTTTAGCGGGGAGGAGGTTTTTCTTCACCGGCCCCATTCTTCCAACGTGGCATCCACTTCCCACTGTCACAGGCTCAACAGCGAGTGACTCACCTTGGGATGGGAGACCCTGGGGACTCCCCAGCTTGCCCCATTGCTGACATCTGGGAATCTGGGTAACTAGTTACTGAGGTCTAGGGTCAGTCTGGTGGAGCATATACTCTTTCTCTATCTGTCCACTCAACTGCCTGTCCATCCATCCATCCATCCGTCCATCCATCCACCCATCCATTCAGGCATCCATGCATCCATCCATGCATCCATCTGTCCATCCACCCATCCATCCATCCACCCATCCATCTATCCACCCATCCATCCATCCATCCATCT
>PVKN010007939.1:0-20018 GCA_004027915.1 Capromys pilorides
CCTCCCCCTCCTCTCTCTCCTCTTCCTCCTCTTCCCCTTCCCCCTCTTTCCCCTCCCCTCCCCATCCCCCTTCTCCTTCTCCATCCTTTTTGGCCGGTGCATGTCATAGATCCTCAGCTCAGTCAGTATGTCTACTCCCATCTTGAAGCTGGTGCCCAGGACATCCTGACTCTCTTGCCCATGTACATGGTCTAATACCCCACAGTTCTCATCCTCGGGTTTTGGGCCTTCTAATCTGCAATGAGACATACTATCCCTCATTCTCTCAGTAAGAGCTCAGTGTGTTGACTTAAAGTAAAATTTTAGTGGACTCAGCTTCATGTCTTATGTTATTCTTTCCTCTATTTATGCTACCTCTATTTGTCCCACCATTCATAGTTTCTTATTCTACTCTAACAATAAGTTTGAAGATCTTATTCCAAAATTTTGCTATTGCCTTGGGAGATAGCTCAGCAGCACAGTGCCTACCTGGCAAGTGCAAGATCCTGAGTTTGATTCCTGGTACCAAATTAAAAAAAATAAATAAATTGGTTACTGTCTTTATCATATTTCTACTACTCACTACTTCCAGCTGAAGTTAGGGATCCCCAAGTTCTATGAAACCCAAATTTTGGCCATTACCTTCCAACCCCACCCAGTTTTACACTCTCTTTATTTCATGTAGATCAATGCCTTATTTCATGTATACACCCAAAATAACTAACAGAGTGAAGTCATTCAGAGGTCTAACCCAGGTTCAAATCCTGGTGGTGCCACTTACTGGCTGTGTGACCTTAAACTTGTCACAATATCTCTCTGTTTCTCTCTCTCTCTCTCTCTCTCTCTCTCTCTCTCTCTCTCTCTCTCTCTCTCTCTCCCCCTCTCTCTCTCCCTCCCCCTCTCCCTCTGTCTCTTTCTCTGCCTCTCTGTCTTCTCTCTCTGTCCTCCCCTCTTTTCCCTTCCTCTCTGCCTCTGCCTCAGCCTCTCTCCAACCCCATCTCTGTCAGCACAGTGGGGTAAATAACCACAGTCTGCCGTGAATGGTAATGAGCATTCAGTGCTGAAAACCCAGAGCACATTTTAAATGCCGCATAAATTCTTCTGGAATAACAGCTTATGCACATACGTTCAATGCACTTAAAAGAACCACATCAGGAGTGAGTGTGTACAGTAGATGTGGAAATCATCTCAGAAGACAACAGAACTACCAGGTTAGTCTCCCCAGAGCTCATGGCTGTACCGACACCTGAGAAAGGGAACAAATGCTCAGAACCTCCCTAGGCGAGCGAAAGCTTTTCTTCGCCTAGCTCCTGCGTCTGCACTCTGCTTCCTCTGTCGCTCAGATCCGACGTTTCTGCTATTTAAGCTCACGGACACTCTGTCCTCCTGGGCTTGGGCACTGAGTTGCTGTTTTCATTTAGTTCTTGGTTATTGTGTCTGTCGGTTCTAAAAGTTCCCCTGGAGGCCTTATCATAGCTTTTATTTCTCGGGTGAGAGTTTCTGTTTCTTTGTTCCGGCTCTCTAGCCTATTGTTTCCGGGGTAGTAATTGGTTACTGGGGCTCTCTGGTGATGGCTGCTTTAAAATCTCTGTCGGGTACTTCTCTGTGTGATTGTGCTGGTGACTGGCTGTTGTCATGAAGTTCTCATCTTCTGGGTTCTCCGCACGACAGTTGGTTTTCAACAGAAACCTGGACATCCTGGGTATTACGGAGCTGCCTGCTCCTGGTAGGTGGGGGTGAAGTGGGGTCACCCCTCGGTCTCATTGCTGCCGAGCCCTGCGGAAACCCCCGAGCGTCCCAGGCGCCCCCGCACTACTCCTGCTGGCGCACAAGCTCGCCTTGCTGCTGCTGGGCCCCGACAGCGCACAAGGACAAAGGTCTCAGCTTTTGCAGTACGCGAATGGAGCCTCGGACTTCCATGGCGCCTGGCTGGACGCAGCGACCCCTCTCTGTGAGCTCTGTCTCGCTGGGCTGCTCCTCTCCCGGCCCCTTTGCGAGAGGACACGCCTTCTGTAGTGCTTCCGTCTGCATCCACTGGTGTCTGCTGGTTACCAGCTGCTCCAGCATCGAATCTCACACAGAGGAAGGGAAGGAAAACCTGGAGAACTAACTGCCGTGTCCTTCCTCGCGGCCCACAAAGTCCGCCTTCTCTTCCCATTTCAGGGACATTTTATATTTATTTTATATTTAATATTTAAGGTTTTCAGCTGTTTGCAGCAGGAGGTAATAGGGGAAACGTGTCTATTCCATCTTTTCAGAACATTCCCTTATTTCTGGAAGACTTGACCCCACTGAGCTCTCAGTCCGGCCTGCAGACTCCTGCAGCCCTTAGGCCCCAACCCATTAGCCCAACTCTGAGGGCAGCAGGCTGCCAACCTCTGCTCAGGGCCCTCTCTGCTGAGAGAGGCAGCCTCTTCAGAGCACCTCGCACACAGGCCTGGACAGCTTCCACACTGACTCCCTGCCCCTGAGCACAAGCACTAGAGTAGACCCCACCCGCCACCTGCCACCCCGCCAGCCTGGGCACACTTGAGCCCGGCTCCCACCGCAGAGCTCTCATCAGGACCCAGGAAACAGTGGGTCTAACCTCACTGCCCTCCTCCTGGCCAGACCTCCTGCCTGGAGCAGCAGAGGGGCCTGTCCACATTTCCATTCGTCCTTGCTTTCCTGCCATTCCCCATCGCCTGACCGGGCTTCAGCTAATCACAAGTGTTTTCATTAAATGCTGAGATGGTGGTAGTATGACTCTCTTTCAGCTTAGTTTCCTGGAATCTCTTCTGCACCTGACAAGACTGACCAAGCTTGCTACTAGCAGCGCCTTACAGATACCTGCCATCTGCATGCTCCGCTTGCATTGCCTCCTTTTGTCTTTACAGAAGCCCTGTCAGATACCAGAACAGCAGCACTGAACCCGTGTTCTATATGAAGCAATCGAGACAGGAATCAGTCACACGACTTGCCCATGTTGATGAGATAATTAGGTGTCCAAATGAAGACTACGTACATCTGATTTCTCAGTTAAGGCTCAGAGCATCATGACACCTGCAATATTGTGCCGGTAAGGTAGTTGTCATTCGATTGCCAAGCATTGCACAAGACCTGGTACCACATGTACCCACATGCAACTTGAGGCGTATGAAGTCCAGCAACTTGCCTGATGATATTCAGCTAGGGAGAGACCAGGGCTCCTGCTAAATCCTTGGCCCTCTGTTCTTCCCATTCTACACAATCTCTTTCAAAAAGCAATTTATTCTACATCTTCTCTTCTAATTTTCTAAGTTGATACCAACAATCCTCTTTTGATCTCTGTGCATGTAGCTACAGACGCCAAGAAGAGGTTTCCACTCAAATGGGCTCTCCTCATTTCAGGACCCTTGTGATTAGAGCTGGGTTCATTATCTTCACTCCCTTCCCCAGTGTCTGCTCGCACCCTCTCAAGCACTGACTTTCTCCTTGCTATAGAGGACACAGCATTCTAGAATCATCTGTGTTCACTCCTCTCCTCCTCCCCAACACACTACCTATCCCCGAGCCTACTGACTGCTCCTGGAAGCCACTGTGCTTCTTCCCAGGCACCTCTCTCTATTAAGCTCCACAGTTACTCATTCAAAGTCTTGAACTAGATGCCACAGGCTCAATCATCTTTCAGTAAAGCTCGAAGGCTTCAGGATCCCTCACCTGAGTTCACCTGTGCCACCACCCGACTGATCTTCCTTAACACAGCTCCTGATTATTTCCCCTGTATATAAACCTGCAAACATCCCAAAATGCACACTAAAGGAGTATAGAGTCCTGGGACTTGCTAGTAAGACCCCTAATCTGTTTCTTCCTCATCTGGGTGGGCAGGGGTGGTACCTCATCTTTGCTCATGCCAATATCATCATCAGTGTTTTCTCCTCCACCCAGACTGCCTCTCTCTTCCTTCTGCCTATGCCATCCTGTTCTAGCTGCCATTTATTTATTTATTTATTTATTTATTTATTTATTTATTTTGGTGGTACCAGGGATCAAACTCAGGACCTTGGGCTTGCCAAGCAAGCGCTTATTCCACTGAGCTATTCCCCCATCCCTGCTAGCTGCCCTTTAGATGTTAGTTGTACTTTGTCCATTTCAGGAACAGGGCACTATGGAGCCCATACAAATGAATCTTGGCATAAGTAGGGTTGATGCCACCTCTCCCAGCCCCTGGCTGTGCTCCCACCTCAGCTGCCTGCCTGCCTTTTGTGTAAGCCACAATATTTTCCAGCCGGACAGTAACCAGCTCAGGGGGAGATGGAGAGAAGGGACATCAGCTATGCTCCTCTGTTGCTCAAAATGACAAGGATACAAAAGTAATTCAATAAACAGGTATGCCCCAAAGCATAGCTCATAGCTGGTAGGCTCATTTCCCCAGCAGAGGCCCATGGGTCACTCAGTGTGATCTTCGAGCAAGTAGTCAGCAGGCTGCATTTTAAGAAGCTCTCATTTTTCAGAGTTGAAAAATTCATGTCAAAGATAGATGCGACACTGGTTTTTATGCCTCTGCCTATCAAGTAAAACAGTGTATTTTGAATACACATAATCATCTGTGGCCTGAGTTTTTTCTTTTTCCAAATGAGCACATAAAGCAAATTTCTAGGGATTGTGAAGGATGTAAGATAGTCAGCAAGTTCTTTACGTTCATAACAAGAAGCAAGAATTTGATCTATAATTGGTTTATTAATAATCTCATGCAGCATATGAATTAGAAAATTCAAGTGAGCATTGGACATGGAAATTAGAAAACTGTTCCAGCAGAGAATGTAATTCATAAGGCAACCAGAAAACATGGTCTTACAGGGAATAACCTGCCCTGAATATAGAGACAGTGAGCTACAGAACTAAGGAGCAAATCCAACGAGGATTCGGGTATTGCAGAGTTACTTAAGGAACTCTCAAAGCATTTTAGAATACTCTGTGCTGAAGGTTTATGAACAAGATCAAGTGTAAAAGATGAGGATAGCAGTGCAAGAAAAAGAATAAATAAAAGAGACGCTTCCAGATAACATGTCTTATATTTAGGTTAATAACTCAGAATTGGACAAAATGTGACATTCTTAAGATGCAAATGATACATGATAGAGTTTTCTTTACAAAAGATAATTAACAAAGAATTCAAAGAGCACTATGGCTTTGTGGAGAATGCAATTATGTATTGATTTAGAGGTTATGTTTTTATAATACACTGCTTCTGTTCTCACCAGTATACTGTTTACTTTTTGAAAACTGCAGTACAAGGCCGGTGAGATGGCTCAGCGATCTAAAGCACTTGCTTAGGCAAGCTTAGGCAACCGCAGAGATCGAGGTTCAATCCCCAGCACCACATGCTGTGCCAGTCCCACCTCCAGAGTAGGCTGAGCCGGCCGTAACATATATATATATGAAAAAAACTGCAGTACAAGGTAATGTAATAATGCAATGAGGATAGTGTAAGGTTTGGGTTGCTGTTCTCCTTTACAAAGACATAAATATTTTGCATAACTAATACCTTGCTTTCTACCTTCTCCCATCAAAATGGCAATCTCACTTTTGCTTGAAAAGTAGAAACTGAGAGATGCTCACTTCTTCTCTGGTCAGTTTGGGCTGCCAGAATCTTCTCTTTCACTAACCAGGAAGAGGCTTCTCCAAGTCAGTCATCCCACCCCTGCCTGGGATGTTACTCGGACCTGGTCTTCCTCTTTTGTCTCACGAAAGTTCTTCTAATACTGGCTTTAAATATCACAACGCCTTCATTTCTTCTCTTCTTGCTAATAATTCCTCACTCCTTCTAGCCATTTCTCACTTGCACTTTCCAAAACCCTCTGTAGCCTGCCCATATTACAGCTCACCAATACCTCCCAGAGGGCGGCACTTGCCCTATGGTATTAGACTCAAAACCTGATTTGCTTGGAGCAGACTTTGAGGGAACTATTCCCTCACAGAATGTGCACCTCAGACTTTCCATTCATACTACCTGCAATTACGGAAGATAGTTTAGCAACTTCACCATACACCACCTCATACTTAGTTACGCCTAACCCTCAATGTTTTCAATCCTCACCATGAACTATTTTAAGTTCTACATTCTATAGATATCAAACAGAGTTGGCAGAACCTACAGTTGGAATTTTACATTTATAACGTGACAGGCTATGATTGTTCCTTTCCCATATATACCCCTCAATTTTGGAGCATAGGGCATTAGGTCCCTTCCTGAAGATATCAGCAAATACCTGGTTCACTGCTCACAGCACAGTAGCTGTCATGTTCATTCGTGCTGTCCATAACCACTCAGGTACCTTTCCACTCCTGCCCTCGTCATCCTTCTGGACTCCCTTCCTCCAGTGACCCTGTCAACCCCTCCATCTTGGTCTCCTCTGATGTCGCTGCCTCTGACTCTTGTACCCAGCAACCTACCAGCACGCACAACCCAGTTTCTATTACCTGGCCTCTGTGCGGCACCCCCCTTCCCTGATCTAGGATTTTTCCTGTTCCTGTGCTTGGCGCAGAGCCTCAAATCTGGTGCTCCTCTCCTCCTGCCATGCTCAAAGAATATAAAAGCAAAAATCCATCCAAGCAACCACTGCTCCAAATCACACTTTGGCTGAGTGTGACTGGAAGGGGAAAGAAACGCTGCCACACAGGGCGGCAAGTCGCGCTCTGAACTCCTGACTGCCAGCTCCAAGGGACGCGAGGGCTGCTCGGTGTTCCTGCACTTCCCCAAGCCCATTTCTAGGTGGCGATGCTGTGCCTTAACCTCTGCCAACTCCGCTCCTGTTTTCATTGCTGTTCCTTTGCTTCTCATTTCCCTGATAAGAGCGAAGCAGCCTCAAGAGGATTTACACCCCCCTCCACTGTGCTCTCCACCATTCCTCCACTCCTGTCTATCTAGGCACTGTCCGCCTGCCCAAGTGCACCCTCTATGGTGACTTGGACTTATTTCCCCACGCTTACTTAGGGACGCAGTTGCAGATGACGCCCCTTCTTTGTTCTACACCATGAACTCTGTCTGCTGAGTCATTTGTGCCATTGTGTCAGCTCTCTGGGATCTCAGCCAGTACCTGAGATAACGGGTACAGAGGAAAGGTTCACTGCGGCTCACAGGTTGCAGGGTGCAGTTCAGCACCACTGGGCCCGGTGGGTTGGGGCTGTGTCTGCAAGTCACGGTGGAGGCACAAGGTGGAGAAAGATGCTCAGCTCAGGCCAGGAGATGAAGCAGAGAACGGGGTGGGGCTGAGCACTTACTGTTGCCCTCTGCCCATCCCCACATTTGCCTAGAGACCTCTCAGAAATCCTTGTCTCTCGAAGGTTCTAAATTTTATAGTTTGGATCTAAAGTGTCCTTTGACAGACTCACTGAAGATCTACTTGTCAGCAGATGTGCTCTGGGGACCCAGGGACTCTAACTCCACCAGGTGGGTTGAGCCACAGGTGAGTTCACTTCCTGAATGAACTGCTAAGAGGTGGCATCTTAGCAGGTAGGTTGCTTTTGAAGGGTGTATCTTGTCCCAGCCCCTTCTTCTTTGTCCTCCTCTCTCTGCGATGTCTCTGTTTCTGTCTTTGCGTCTACCTGCCCCTGCTCCTCTCCCCCCACTTCTCGGCCACTAGGGAGTGTTTCTTCCCTATTCTTCCGCCACGATATTTCTACCTCACCATAGGCCTAAAGGCAACAGAGCTAGCTGACCATGGCCTGAACCAACCAAATTAAACCCATTCTTAGATATTTTGTCCTAGTCATAGGAAGCTGACTGACACACCTCCCAAAGAACCAAGATAGACATCAACCCTGTAACACATGGACCTTTAAAGAACATTCAGTATGCAAACTTTAATGGTCATTTTGCAGACAAACTTTAATATACTTCACAGTAAAAAAAAAAAAAAAAAAAAAGGGAAATTTTCAATCCTTTCCTCCACTTCGGTACCTCTCATTTTTAAGTTTCGTTTATAGCACAGCCTTAAGAATGTTTAGGTGCTGTTTCTTATTTTCTCCTCTCCCATTTTGTCTATGGCTCATTCTAACAAAGGGTTTTTCCTGACACTTCATAAAAAGTCTAATAACATTTATAAAGAGTTTTTTTAATTGCCAAATCCAATGGCTGATTCTTAATCTTGGCCTTACGCACTTTACCAGCAGCACCTGACGGCATGGTTGCGTTCCATCCTTCGGTTGTCCTACTCCATTAGCCACTTCATTTGGCTTCCTTTACCAGAGTACCGAGTCGCGGAGTACCCCAGCTCCTGGCCTCTTTCCTGTCCACATCGACTCTCTGTGACCTCGTCCCCAACAACTCCCACAGGACACCTGTGGTTGATGCTCCAGCCACACGGTACACCACCAACCTGACATCTCTGTCTGGACCTCTAAAGAACATTTCAAAAATAACATTTACACAAGCAAACTCCTGGTTTTTCACTAAAGGCTGCTCTTGCTAAAAGTTGTCCCAGTCCCAGCCTACAGTAACTCCACTCCTTTCACCTGCTCGGTGGGAAATCGTGGCGTGATCCTTCAGCCCTTTCCCCCCGCGGCCCACCCACACCCCATTAGGGCGTCCTCTTCACCTCTGCACACATCCAGAGTCCAACCACTTCTCACCTCCTCCAACGCTGCCACTCTGGTAAAAGCCACCACAGTCTGCTCAGATTATCGCAGTGCCCTAGGAAATGGCCATTCCTGCTCCACGCCTGCCACCACCATCCCTAGGGTGATGACTAGAATCATGCATTAAACTTAAAACTGAACTATGACACACTCCACCATACTAAAATTCCTCCGGTGGTTCTTGCTGTGCCAGAAGTAGCATCCAAAGCCATAGCAAGGGACCAATCTGCATGTCACCCTTTCCCCTCCCCTTCTGTTCACCTCTCGCCCTTCCCCTGCTCCCTCCATGTCCCTGCCCTTCCTCCCCTTCTTGCCACTTCTGGAACATGCCAGGCACACTCACACCACGCCTGTTCCCTCTGCCCAACTTGGTCTTCTCCCAAGTTGGCTTGCTCTGTCCTGTCTTCAGTCCCTGCTTCAATGCAAACTTCTAATTCCTGTTACTCTATCTCTGCAATACTGTCATTCCTTGAGCAATACTTTCTGCTGTTTCTCCTTTCCCTCCCCTTCCCTCACACCCAAAAGTATACACTTTATAAGAAACATTTTATATGTGTTTCACTCTCTACTATATTTTCATGCTTAGAACAACGACTGGTATATACCAAGGGTTCAATAAATAATAGTATAATTATGAATGAATTAAATGATACGATGTTTAAATGATTAAGTGATAACAATGTTTACCTTAGAAGGGCAATGGTCAACTGAAGGATAAGTTTTAAATAAGATTTGTCTTTGTCTATATACTCTACTATGTCTTTAAAATTTTAGTATCATGTACATGTATTTCCTACCTCAAAAAGGAATTCCTGGGGCCGGCGAGATGATTCAGTGGTCTAAAGCACCTGCTTAGGAAAGCTCAGGCAACTGTAGGGACTGCGGTTTGATCCCTGGCACCACATGCTGCGCCAGCCCCACCACCAGGGCAGGCTGAGCCAGCCATAAAATAAATAAAGAAACAACCAACCAAACAAACAAACAAATAAATAAATAGGAATTCCTTAAATCAGGGCTTTAAAGAACTTTTTAAATGAGGTTCATAAAATTAGTTTAATAAAAACATGTTTTCTCTGGATAAACACTAAAATCAAGGTTTTTTTGTTTTGTTTTGTTTTGTTTTGTTTCTTTTCACAAAAATGCTATCCTGGAACGGATCAACCATTCTCTGAAATTTTGTTCTGTTTGTACAAATAAACATCATGCTTTCTATACCTTTTGCAAGTTGAGTGCTTTGTGGAGTTTCTGGGCATAGTAAAGGCAGTGTACACGATGATTCAAATGTAAAAAAGAAAATTATGTTGAATGGATATGAGTTTTTAGTGAAGCAATGATAATTTCTAGTAATCAACATATTCCTTCTCTTCTGTGTATTTACAAATATTTGACATAACAACAGATTCTTAAGAGTCTACTAGACCTCCACATCAAATGTATTCCCTTATAATAAGACTTTTTAAATCGCTTACTCATTTTAACTTTTCTGCCATTAGTCTTGTTGTTAAAAGATACTCAAGATGATTTTAAAACCACCCAGAACAGTCACACTGCATGAGACATAAACTTAAGGGATGTGAAGAACCCCTCCCTCCACCGTAATAACAGAATTTTGCCTTCCGTATGCTCCTAAGCATTCCCTCCTTCAAGTTTTTTTCCACTTCAGACCACAAGGTCAAATAGGAATTGAAAGTTCTTCCCTCTTTCTCTCATACACAACTGCCACAGTCTCCTGCACCACCTTCTACACACACTGGGCTCCCCAGCTAGCACTCTTCTCCCTGTCCCCTTTGCCCTCTAACAGTATTTAAACTAAATGGATTTTTCGACCAGGTTCTTTACAACGACTGTGGTAAAGAACAGTCCTGTGTATCTTCAACTACATCTTTTATCTTCATTTCCCATTAAATTTTCTAGTACCATTTTTGAGACATCTTTAGTTGTTACAGAAACCATTTACTTTAATTGTAAAGTTCAATCAGAACTAACAAAACCACAGATCTTGGAGTAATATTCAAACATAATTATTTCTATGAAGAATCAGACTGAGATAAATAATAGAATGATAGGCAGATTTATTTTCCACAGCTACATAGTCTGAAAAGCTGTGCTCATATTTGTTTATCTTGTGTTGACCCCTGAGCACTAAGTCACACTGTTGTGCAGATGGAGCTGGATAATTACAATGCCCTTCTAGTTGTGCTTCTAGCGATGACTTGGAAATGAAGAACATGAAAAATGACACAAGGAGAAATTTTTGGCTTAAGCAGAAAGGTGCCTTGGCCTAAGAATCCATGACTGTGTTCAGTAAAGCTCCTTACACAAAAGAGTAAGACTCAATAAATGTTTACTAACCACCATCGAGCCACCATGATTTTTGTTTACAGATAATAAAAACCTTCTAAAGTTTATGCTACTCAAAATATGCAGTAAAGTGAGCAAAATAATCCACAGATCTGGCCCCAAACTCCTCAGAGTTAGGAGCTAACTGGAGAGCCCAGGAAAGAGATGGGGCAAGAAAGCCTTGAGTGTGTTTGCAAGACAATGAGGAGGCCGGAGCCCCAGGACTGGCAACTTCACCAAAGGAAAGCTGTGCTGCGAGTCCTGGCAGCGACTCCCCACCCGCACTGCTACGGTATGGAAACATGAATAAGCTTTAGTTTAGCCTAATCTGAATTCCTGCATCGAGGCAGGTGATTACGAACTGCCAGAAACGTTACTGATTTTATCCAGACGCTATGTCCAGAGAAATAAATTGCATTAGGGTTTGAAGCTCTTTTCTTCTCATATATTCTCTAATAAATTGTAAAAGCAAAGTACAGCGTTCCTTCTATTGCAGTAGCACTATGGCTTTCTCAAAAGATGAAAGACAGCAGAAGACTAGAATTCTTATCTTCTTAAGGGGACTGCTGGAAATTTCTGCAAGTCAAATACCCACACATCTGTCCAATGCATTCAAAAGTGAAGAGCATCAGCTTAGTGTCGAAATTAGGACTGGTAATGCATTATAGAGTCTCCACACTTACACTAAACACATTAAACACGTGTAAGCAAAGCTTTTTAGTGTTATTTAAATTCTGATAAAGAACAGGTTTTTTAAAACAAAGCATCGGATTGAACATTTGAAAAACACAAATTTACAAGCTTCACGGCCCAAGTAATATAATTTGGAAAAGCCTTTTTTGCACTTACGCAGAATTCTAAGTCAGATTACCTATAAGTCAGTGCTACGGAAACAACATCAGGCTGGTTTCTTCATTTTGCCTTCCATGCACAAAGCAATAAGTGAGTTAATTTCCAAAGAAGACAATGAGTTCACTTGCTCTCATTTCATTTTGTTCAGATGTTCTATTTAAAATTCTTTCTTTAAACAAAAGACTATTCTATCCTTTTGTATTGTATGTTCCTCTTGAATAGTTTCCAAGAGTAAAATAACTGACCATGAAAAAAACACCAAAACAATTGCTTTTAATATATCCTTTGTACAAAGTTATTAGATGGCAGTGCCGCTTCATGATGAACAACTCTAATACACGCTGTGGCCCACACATGGTGTATTAAATGTTGCCTTGGCAACGGACATCACATGCCCACTATCAGTTGTAGACATGAAAGACTGTAGCTTATGAACACAGTGCTGCTTTTTGTTGAGAAGATTTTCAGGCCGCAAAACAGACAGAAACAATAAGAATACCAGAAATACAGTGCAGATGGACTTTTACAGAGCAATCTGACTGATACCGAAACAGATAGTCATTCCAGGGCATTACTGAGAAATATTTATATTTCTGTGAGAACTTTATTATCAATGTATAAAAATAAATAGAAGAATTTCTGTCCAGTCAGCGTGATTGCTGGGTGTTTTGTTCTGTTTTTAGTTTTTACATCCATATCTTGCTTACGTGTTAATATCCACAATGAAAGATCTGTTTATAGTACATCACACTCAAAACCTAAACCTGACTCCTTAGTTGGATTTTTCTCCCATGTGAGGACAGGGTAAAAGACCAGGGCCAGGAAGCAGCCCATAGCAGACACTGGATCTGCCAGCACCTGGACCTCAGACTTCTCAGAATCAGGAATTATGGGAAGATTAATTTCTAGTCATAAGGTAAAAATAAGGTAAATTTTTAAAAAGCAAACTAAAACTTTATTAGGATACCATTGGATTTTTGTCTCAGAAAGCTGAGGAGACATCTGTTGACCTTGTTTATAGAAACAGACCTGTGAAAGTGACAGACAGGGAAGCTGGTTCAGACTCCATTTGGATTTTTCTTTCTTTCTTCTTTGTTTTGAACTCACGACCTTGCACTTGCCAAGCAGGCACTAGTGCCATGGAGCTATCTCCCCAGCCCCCTCCATTTGGCTACCATTTCCAGCATCCAGGTCTCTTCTAGCAACCCATTCAGTCTACTTAATTAAGACACAGGTTTAAAATAGTCAGCATCTACATGCATATGGAATTCTTTCAAGCAACAATTATAAATTGTTCTTAAAATTTAAACAATTCTATATAAATGTTCAAAATGGGCTCCTTCCACTTAAAGTTCACTTATCCCCGTCATTCTCCTCCCACCCCAAATGTGTATCATGTTTGATTTTATTAGTTCATTGGTTGCCTAGGATAGGAAACCCCAGCATATTCGACCAAGTCAAATATTTTATAAGAATAATGCTAAGGTGGTAAATGCATTATTGATTTCTAGTCACCATTCTGCAGCAATGCAAGGTATATGTCAAATTCGCTAAGATATTTTAGATGTTTTTACCACAGGAATCATAATAGTGATGTTAACTAGCTTAATTTAACCCCACTACAATGACTACATCCAAGCATCACTCTGTACCCCACATATATAACACATTCTAAGCATGTCCTGGATGGGAACTCGTTCGATAGCATGTTACCTACACAGGGTACTTCGCCTTCTTCCCTTTCTTCCGCTAACAGGGAAACGAATGCGAGGCGGGCGATTTTATGAAGGTGATTTATACTGATTATGGTGGGTGAAGGCTCTGGACTGTGAACTGCCCCCAGCAAAGTGTGGTAATAGCAGAAACTACCATCGCCATCTCCCTTTGCAATAATTTGTTTTCTCATTTGGACGCCAAAGTTGAGAATAAGTAGCTGGTACTAATCCCTGCCCGACAATAAAACATATGTCAAATAGGACTGTCACCTTTTGAGTCTTTTGCTTTTCACTTTCCCGCCCCCACCCCACTTTCCTTCTGCGGGATGCCCACTTCTCTCCCCCAAGAATACTGATGGTTTCACTCAACGCATTCTCCAAGCCGCCCTTCCGGCGCACAGCTCGCATAGTAGAGCAGAATTAAGACAACGTAAGACATCCACGTGACCCTTAGGAGAGGGGTGGCTTAAGAAAGGGACCCCACAGCAGCCGCAGGAGCACAGGGCCCCGTGGCGCCCCCTTGCCCCTTGCAGCCCCCGCACCCCAGCCTCAACAACACCGCCAGAACTACCGACTCCGCGCCAGCTCGGCAAGGCCTCCTCTGACAGCCGGCGCGACGCCCCCACTCTCCCGCGGCCCCGGCCCTACGCGCTGCCACCGGCTGGGGGACGCCAGCCGGGTCAGGGTGGCCGCGCGGGCGTTCTCAAGGCAGCAGCGCCGGAGGCCGAGCCAAGCCACTTCGAACGCCGGGGCGCTCAGCCTGCTGGAAACTACCCTGTCGCTCAGCACACCCCATGTCTGTGATCGCAGCCAGCACCCCTTATTTCGGGGTCCCTGGTTTCTCTGCTCTGCGAGATGAGGCCACTCGAGCAGCTAAGAAGCAAGGCTCAGGCTGGGGGCGGTCCGATTCCCAAAGCGTCCGCGACGCTGTCCCCCTGGAAGCCGCCCACATCGGGGGCTCGGGGGACTCGGGGGAGCTGGAAGCGGCTCTGGGGCGCCCGCGAGGTCTCGGCGTCTCAGAGCGCAGGGTCTCCCCGGGAACCTTCCCGCCCCGCCCGCCCGCCAGCGCCCCGGCCCGGCCGGAGGAAGGTAGGAGCCGTGCCGGGGTGCGCGGTCCATGGGAACCGCGCGTCCGAGGTCCAGCAGGGAGCCCCCGAAACCCAGCCGCGGGCCCCGCTGCTCCCCGCCAGGGGCGCGAGACCCAGCTCCGCACGCCAGCGCGGCGCCCGCTCACCTGCGGATGCGGTGTCCACGGCGACAGGCGGCGGGTCCCGCGGCGCCGCTTCCCGCTCCCCGGCGTCCGCCCCCCGGCCCGGCTCTCCGGCCTGCGCCAGCGCTCCGGCCCCGGTCGGCATCCCCACCTCGGTTTCGCCCTCGGCGCGCTCCCCGAAGCCCCAGAGTCCCGGGCCGGCCTGCGGCGGCAGCTCGGCTCGCGACTCCGGCGCAGCCATGCCTGGGACCGGGACCCCGCGGGGAGACGGCGGCTGGGCGCGGCCTGGAGCGGGGCCGAGCGCTAGGGCGCGCGCTACGGTCCCCGCCGGGTCTCGGGGTCCGGAGGCTGCGGGATCTGCACGCTGCTGCTGCAACTGGAGGAGCCGCTGCCTGCGGCTCGGGGTGCCTCGGCTCCTCCCCCTTTCCTCCTCCTCCTCCTCCTCCCCCTCCCCTCCCTCTCTTCCTCCTCCCCCTTCCTCCTCCCTCTCCTGTTCTTCCCCTTCCCCCACTCTTCCCCTTCACTCTTTCCCCCCACCCAGACTGCGCTCCTCCCAGTTCCCCAGCCTGCGATGGTGCAGGTGGAAAGACCCGCTGGGTCCGGCCCCTGCCCTGCAGAGGTCACCCGGGCCTTCCGGGATGAGTGATGCGCCACCTGCGCTCGAAGCTCGAACCTTCCCTTCACTGAGAGCGCAGCACTGAGAGATCTGCAGGCAGAGGAGCCTCCAGCCGCAGCTGGAGTGATGGGGCAGCCCTCCCACCCCCCACCCCGAAGTTAAGTCCCCGTTGCTGTCCTTGGACTCGAGGCCGAAAAAGAAGGCCTGAAACTAAGGGACCACAATTCTGAGGATGAACGGTGTCGCTGGGGGGAGGGACAGGAGGTGGACGTGGGCGGCAAATGGGACCAGGAAACTGCAGCCCCGGGGTTTAATCCTGTGTCCTTAAACTGTTCCCAGAATGGAGCTGAAAACTGCGGAGTACAGGACTGGGCTCTCTGGAGAACCTCTGAAAATAAATAAGCGAATGCAAGCAAGCTTTCCAGACCTTAACTTGACCAGCCCTGACCACAAATAGGACGTCAGCACGCAGGACAAAGTAGCTATGTCACCTTCCACAAACACTCAGCCAGAAACCTGAGGAGCTCTGTGCAGAGGCCATTTTATTTGAAACGCTGGGCATTCCAAGGTGCTCCTTCCTCCTCCTTTTCCTTCTTCCTCTTCTGTCTTCTTCTTCCTCTTTTGTTTTTTTAATTTTAGTCTCTCTTTTTCCTCCTCCTCCTCCTTCCCTTCCTCTTCTTCACGGTACTGTCCAACGGGAGAGAAGACGATTTGTTTGTCTTGTGTGACTCCATACCTGGCCCCACCTTTCCACCCAGCCTGGCACTTCATGATCCTTAAGTCATCTATTAAATGATGTGCCTTGAGAAACTAAGGCTCACCCACAAGATGGAGAAATGGGCGATTCACCGCCCCTGCTCTGGGAAGGCAGCCGAGGGGCTGCAGCCGGCACTGCTGAGTGTGGGCCTCTGAGCTGCCCTACCGTAGCAGAAGATTCACGCCCTTGGGTTTGTGCGCTCAGAGGCCAACCTCGGCACCACGGAGGGGCTCCTCAAAAATGCCCAAACTAAAAACCTCAGATTCGCTGAATCCGTTCTTCTACTACTACACAGAGAGGTTCAACAGGTGACAAAAATGAGAGAAAATATGGTCACTAATAGGCAA
This sequence comes from Capromys pilorides, assembly GCA_004027915.1. Taxonomy (NCBI): domain Eukaryota; kingdom Metazoa; phylum Chordata; class Mammalia; order Rodentia; family Capromyidae; genus Capromys; species Capromys pilorides. Next base: position 16,415 of record PVKN010007939.1, read on the forward strand.
TAAATATGGCCTAATACCAGATGCCCAAGGTGACCTAAGGGTCGCCAATATTTTGCATTATTAATGTATTAAAAATTAGGGGCTGGGGAAATAGCTCAGTAGAATAGGCACTTGCCTGACAAGCGCAAGGGCCTGAGTTCAATCCCTGCTTCCCCTCACAAAAAAAGTATTAAAAATTATCTCAAATAATGATCATGTTCTTCATCTTTATTGTGAGGATAGCTCACAAGCTCATCAAACTGTCACTGCAAATACGGGTGATTTACTGTATGGCAAATGTACCTCAATAAACCTATAGAAGTATAAACATAGCCAATTCTTGATTATCATGAATCATCAAGGTTTTTAAAAAAAAATTTTTTTTTTTTTTTTAGAACCAGAGGTCGAACTCAGGACCTTGCACTTGCCAGGCAGGCACTTGTGCCCCTGAGCTATCTCCCCGGCCCCTTTAAAATATTTCTATGAAAATAAGTTCCTAGAAATCATTCGGTTGAGAAGCTTATTCCTCTGGTCTGACACTTGGGAGCTTTTTTTCAGGTCTATTGTTTAGAAAGAATGCCCTAAAGCATCAATATACCAGAAGGGAGTCTCTCAGTTTCATTATTAACATGCCAAGAGCACAGAAAATGCTAATGATAGAACAATAAATGATTATTAATGGGCAATGAGTATTTGAGAATTGCGATGCGGAGGAGTTACATACAAGGAGTATGTTATTCTGTTTCTCTGAATAACTAATGAAAGTCATCATTTAAAAACTGGAACGTCCATTCAAGCCTTTAAGCTTCCTTATGTTTAAAAAGTTATGGAGTTTTGGGATATGATTCTAGTTACTTTCCATAGTTCATCAGATTCTCATCAATTTGAGAATATGTGGAGGAAATATCCAGTTAAAGATATTAGGATTTTACCCACTGGAGGAAATTGAGATTCCATTTTGAGAAATTATGCTCTTTTGCTCTGCGGAAATGAAGTGTGGAAGACTGCGGGTTTTGTCCAATGGTTGATTGCTCGCTGAGCATGTACAGAGCCCTTGCTTTGATCCTCAGCACCAATACTTTTGAGACAGAAAAATGTAAGGTGTCACTTTTAACAGATCCTTAGCAAGAAGAGTTGAAACAAAAGAATTGCTATATTTTTGTCTTTGGGTCCTATTAATTTTTTAGGAAATTCTGTAGATGATGTCAGAGGAAGGACTCAGGTGAGAAGCTTTTATTTAGTTCTAACTGCTGAGATTTTGCAAAATCTTTTAAGGTGGAAAGAAAGAGGTGCATGAACATACAAGAGAAGGGCCATGTGAACGAACCCTAGAGTCTGAAATCTTCTCTAGACTCAAAAGACTCAAAACTACTGAGTGTTTGTCTCAGGTTCCTCAGCTTTGCATAGGATTTAGGAGAGCACTGAATGGTGGCCACACGTATAGTGGTGACTGGTTCGGCATTTAAAGCAAATTATATGAACGATAATAGATAATTACCCTGAGCTTCTACTTGTAATTCCTATATTCTGAACAGAAACTTTTATAAAAATTAATGTATTTCAAATTTTCCTTTAAGTAGTTGGGACAAAAGTACATGAACACTTCAACTTGCAATAGTCTACTTCAGGGGGCCGGGGAGATAGCTCTGTGGCACAAGTGCCTGCCTGGCAAGTGCAAGGTTGTGACTTCAAACTCAGGTCTCACCAAAAAAAAAAAAAAAAAAAGGCTGGGCATGGTGGCGTACACCTATAATTCCAGCACTTAGGAGGCTGAGGCAGGAGAATCAGTGCGAGTTCAAGACTAGCCTGGACTACAAAAGTGAGCTCGAGGCGAGCCTGAACTGCACAGTGAGACCCTGTCTCAAAAAAGACAAAAAAAGAAAAAAGAAAGAGTCTACTTCAGAAATGGCAAATAGAACTCGTTGACTGATATGGAGTGACTGCTGAGGGCTTGTGCTGAGGAGGTGTCATGGGCCAGGTTCAGATTCCGCCTGGTGGAGTGCTAGAAGGGTAGGCAACAGCTACACTCAGCCATGGGAAGGAGGCGGGCAACACATGCCACATATTTCCTCCTCTGGCTCATGTTTCAGCCCGTATCAGCATCCACGTGAAAGTCATGCTTTTGTAGAATCCCTTTCATTAGCTTAAAAGTTTGACTTTAAAAACTCAGCTTAGGAAAGGTGAGACTCACTGTGGTGCCTCAAATTTCTCTGAAATCATTGTATGTGGTATTGGCTCTGGGATTAATTGTTGCAGAAGCATCCAGATCATTTGCAAAATGACTACCATTCTTCTACAATATGTAGACGCTATTGGTTTTGTGTGTGTGTGTGTGTGTGTGTGTGTGTGTATTTGTGTTTTAGGAAAGGGCCTACAGGGTGTTCAGGGTCTCACTACTAGATCGGACTTACAGTGATCTGTCTGCTTACAGCCTCCCAAGAGCTGGGATTTTAAATGTGCGCCACCACACCCAGTCTCAATTGCCATTTCAGCATGCCCTGGCCTGGGAATCAAACCCCTGACCCCTGCACCTGCTTGCAGGCACTTTAATCGGCTGAGCTATTTGGCCAGCCCTGTAGACACTATTGGAATTAGCTAGAAAAAGAGTTCTCTATTTCCTACTACAGGGGAAGGATATCCCACTCATATGAGATACTCATAACAAGCACATCTATAGAGATAGAGAGTAGATTACTTGATTGCCTAGGAATGGAAGGGTGGGTTAAAGAGTGACTTCTAGTGGATAGTTTCTTCTTAGAGTGATAAAATGTCTGAAATTACTTATAGTGATGACATGACATATGGCTTTTTATGATTGATTTTTTTCTCTTACCTTAACATTTTTAAAGCTTATGCAGTAGTATGTTCCATTCTTCTGATTAATGAATAATATTCCAGTATACATCCATTCATCAGTTGACGGACATTTAGATTATCTCCTTCTGTTGATTAGTACAAATAATGCTGCAAAGTTTTTGTTTGGCATGTTTTCATTTATGTTGCTTGTAAAGCAACAATTACAACTGCTGGGTCACGGCTGAGGTATAGCTCTGGAGTAGAATGATCATCTAGCACAGAGAAAGCCCCAGATTTGATCTCAAGTAACACAATAGTTATGATAAAAATTACTACTAATAATAACTCAGTCCCCTGAGGACTCTAAGTCTAATTCTTTGAGGAACTGTCAGAGTAGTTTCCTGTACCACTCAAAACTCTCACTGCCGAGGGGCTGGGGAGATAGCTCAGTAGAATAAGCGCTTTCCTGGCAAGTGCAAGGACCTGAGTTCAATCCCTGGTTCTGCAAAATAAATAAATCTGTCACTGCCAAAACCCTGCAGCTGTACTGTGTGCAGCCAGTGCAGCTTCGTGAGCGGCAACCCTTTCATTGCTGCCTCAAAAGCAGATTATGGATCAAGAGCAGCACAAGCGAGTCAGAGGCTCTTTAGTCCATGGCCCCGATTCCTCAGTTTCATGAATGCAATTCTTCTCCAAACTGGAAAGGGCTTCTCCTGATTCCATTTCTCCTTCAGTGCACTGCATGTGACAAGGTCCTGCTAAAATCCACCTGGCTATGTTTTTGCTGTGACATCTGAGGCCAAAGAAAATGATGTAACCATGAAGACTA
>PVKN010007940.1:0-17746 GCA_004027915.1 Capromys pilorides
TCTCATCTTGTCTTGGAAAAAGACTTTTCAGGTCACATCAGTAAAAGGAAGAAAGAGAAACACTTATTAGAGAAGATGTAGGACACTCTGAAGATCAGAACACAGGCGCCCAGAGAATCAAGGCATGATTCAGTTGAGGTTGGGCACCTTTAAGGCTGTTATCATTAAGAGCATCCTGGGGAGTGTATTTTACTCACTGCCAGGTCAGAGGACAGGCCATCCAAGTGGGTTTGAAGTGGCGATAGCATAAGGCAGGCTGTCTCCACCAAACCTGTGTTCAGGGCAGGAGGAAGCAGAAGGAAAGCTGAAGGAATGGGTGGATCCATGTGCAGCCGAAAGGGACATGCTCAGGTGTGCTGTTTGAGGAGTGGACCATTGGGCTTGTGTTTGAAAGCTACAGGTTTTCTTTAAAGTACCATTTTAAATTCTTTAAAGTACCATTTTTAAATTCTCAGTTTCCTGGTGTTTTATTTCTTCTATCCTTTCTCAATATGACTGGAATGGGCACAAGTTAGTTTTCATTACAGCATAACAAATTTCTAAACTTGGTAACCTGAAAGCACAGCCACAAATCACTTCAGTGTTGAGGGGAGGTCAGTCAGTTTCTTGCTGCTGACACAGAATTCTTGACACCCACAATGTTTTTAAATTTTATTTTTTCTCATTAACTTTATTGAAAATCAATAATTATATAGCATATTAAAATTGTAGACAAATATTGAAAGTTAAAGATATAAGATGTAGACAGAGTGAAAAGAAAGTTTTCATGCTAGTAAAGAATTACTAAGAATAAAACAACATAAACACCAGAATGGCAAATATATGACCAGCACTTCTAACAGTTTGGGGATAGGATATCGCACAAAGTTCTAGTATGTCATGGACAGTTGACACCCACAATTTTAAAGAAGAGAGGTTTACTTGGGCTCTGGTTTTAGAGGTTTTAGTACCTTAGTCAGCCAGCTCCACACAGAAATGACATGGTGGAAGGGCCTGCGGCACAGGAAAGTTGCTCACATGATGGTGGCTGGGAAGTGGCGTGCAAATGGAGGAGCCAAAGAGGAAGACAGGCCCTTCTGGTCCCACCCCCACACCTGCTTTTTTCTGCCATACCCCACCTCCTAATGGCACATCCAGCTACATTCCTGATAGTGCCCAGTCACTTTCCAGACACAGAAGACTTCAGAGACCTTGATTTTAGTTCCAATAATAGAGAGAAGAGGAGTTGGGGCAGGCTGGCAGGGTCCTCTGCCAGGTCTCATGTGGTGCAGCACCCATCTGCCTGGCTGTCCCCTCAGAGAGCAGAATCCTCGTCTGGTTGGCAGTGGAACCTAGGCCCTGGTCTCTGCTGCCTTTTCTCAGTCCCTGCTGGCAATGCTTATGTCAGCCTCTCAGCTCCTGCTGCTCAAGCTCTAGCTCCAGCTCCAGCTCCCAGTCTAGCTGTCCCCTACTTCAAGAGGATGCTCTGTGTGTGTGTGTGTGTGTGTGTGTGTGTGTGTGTGTGAATGCACATAAATATGTATATGTGTGTTATAAGATCCATAAAAATAAACCTATTCTAGGGTCCATGTGCTCATAAAAAGTAAGATGCATAAACTCCTATAATGCATGCAGCAATGCAGGTGTCCATAAAGTCACATAATTAAGAGTGATATCCATCACCTCAGCTACTTGCACCTATTAGAAGCAAATCACAGCATCCACCCCAACCAAAGGGGCGGTGTGACTTTCTGGGGGTTACCATAGGCTGGAACAAGGGCTCTGCAACTTTTCTAAGCTCCCAAGAATTTAAGCTGGGACATAGAGCTTGGAAAGCTGCAAGCCAAGGGCCTTTGCTATTAGGAATCCCAGAGGCCAGCTGAGCCTCTTGTAGTCATAGTTCAGGCCCAGCCAGCTTCTGGCCACCAGGCTGGATGCAGATTTGCTGAGAAAGATGACCCAGAAGCAGTTGGATGTACTAGACAGCAATTCAAAAAAAATGATTAAATATCTAGTTAATACGATAAATTGTGGAGGACCACCTGGTCAACTCTCCTTGAAAGAAGAGCAGTTGTCTCTATTTTGGCTGTACCTGACCCTTTTTCCATGTATTGATATGTACAGAGCTGGTTAGGACTTTTCTTTATCTCTTCAGGTAGCTTAAGCAATACATATTGGTCTAGCTTAGGTGCTGGTGGTAGTCTTTGAAGATGGCACACCTGCTGCTTTTTAATATGAACAGGGTTGAGATGAGACAAAGAGCCAATACTCTACCCTGTTGGCTGTGATGGAGCCTCAGGACAGAGGGTATGACTTACATTACATGTCAGAGCTAAAGCACTGGACCCCAAAACATTAGATAGTATTTCGATTGTGTGAGGCAGATTACCCTCTGCATACCCTTCTCTCTGCATATTGCAGAGGTAAATGCAGGCCTCCTACCTAGCCCAGCTCATAGTACTCACCTACTTCTTGCCATTCTCAGTTGTTCATCCTCAAGCCACTCCTTCATGACTGAAAAACCTGAGTTCGGCCCTGAGTCAAGGCCTTTGTTCTGGATGGCCATCACTATGGCTGGACTTAGGACCCCTGGCTCCCTATAACTATAAATATGCTTTAGTGTCTACATTCTCTCCATGTGTTGCATTGGACATGGTAGATTGGAATTAACTTGATGGGATTCCAATAACTTATCCATGGGGTTATAAATATAAACTTCCTGAACCAAGACGAGGATGAGAAAGGGCTCTGTATAATAAATCATTACAAAAGCCTTCTATCTACAATTTGGTGTTATGAATGAAAGCAACTGCCATTTAAATAATTACCACATAAAGAAATAAAATCAGAAAAACTAGAAGAAAATACATTAAAGTTGATGCACAGGAGTACTAAAGATGTTACTTGCAAGACCAAATAAATATTTTTAAGATAAGATATATACATTTGGGTTGGGCTTTTTTTGTTTTGTTTTGTTTTAGTTTTTTTAGTACCTGGAATTGAACTCAGGACCTTGTGCTTGCTAGTTAAGTGGTGCTGCTGAGCTATTTCCTAAGCCTGAAACATATACATTTGACAGTGACTAAAAGAGTGAATGATAAAGAGAGGAATCATAAAGACAAACTATTTAAAGTATATTTATTTGACAAGAGATCAGTTTGCAAAATTCATAAAGAACTTTACTAGAGAGACAAGAACAAGAAATGCACTTTGAAGATGTGGAAGACCATGGGGATAAGGAATGTGGCTCGCGAGGCGTAGTGACTCCAGCCTGACACTCCACTGTCAGAGCAGGAGCCCATGAAGTGGCAGGAGTGGGTAAGTAAAGGCAGCCCAGCCTCTGGGGGGCACCATAGTAGCCAGACCAAGGTGACTCAGCACTTTCTTTTCCTGGAGCCAGGGATCATGGGAGATATGCAAATATTCCCAGGGCATCTTCAGAGCCCTTTAAAAACCTGAAAGCCCAAGGCTTAGAAAGTGAGGGGTCACAAAAAAGGTCCTAGGGCCCTGGTTATGGTCTAGGTTCCAGGGGGATTGACCCCCACCTCTGTCTGGTGAGTCACGTCAGGTAGGGAGGGTTCTGGCTTCCCCTTCCAGGTCCAAGGCTCCAATAGGCTAGACCAATAGGTGTCAGACTCTGAGAGGGTCAGGGTGGTGGATGAGTTTGGGGGTTAGCCAAGGAACCTCTGACACATATGGCTCAACCAGGTAGGGCCCAACCAATCACATCCCGAATCTTCACACCCCTTCACCTGAGGTCCCCAGAAGCTGGCCCACCTGGTAATATCTAACTCTAATTCTTTGCCTTTCCAGCTCTCCAGAGATTGAAGGAATGCCTAGCTGGAGATATTTTCAGAAGCTCAGACTTCCCAACCTTGGCAAGGCCCCAGTCAATTGAGATCCACTTCTTACTCCAGGTCCCTGAATGAGAAACACCTTCCTGCTCCTGCCCATACTGCCCAACCCCCACCTACCCTTGCACCTGAGGTCTCCAGCAAGCACCCCCTTGCTCTTAACCTCCAGAGGCAGGGGTATGGCTATGTGTCTCCCAGTAGTTGTGCACCGAAGCAGAGAGGGCGTGTCCTACCTCTATGCTTCGTGGCTGTATGAGCTGCAACATGGAAATCCACTTTGACTCTGTTTCACCTGCTTCGAAGTTGCCTTCTTAGAGTTCCCAGTGAAACTAGAGTTGGTGGACTTCAATGTCTTGGAGGATGAAGATGAGAATTACCACAAACTGTCTAAGGATGAAGAGTCTGAGGAAGAAGAGTCCTCAGGTTCAGGTCCTGACACAGGGCCACAGGTAGAAGACCCAGGTCTCCATGAGGTGTTTGATGAGCAGATATGCCTAGGCCTGTACCCCAAAAATTAAGACAGAACTCAGCCCCTTCCCTTAAAGTTACCCAGGCCTTCTCAATGAGCTTATTGGCCACGTCTCCTCCTTTACAGGTGTTTCCCAGTATTACTATGGTCCTAGTCCTGAAGCTAAAGCTGCTTTCTAGGTGGCGGATGTCATTCTGGGAGACTGTGTACTGCTTGCAGAGCTTACAGTTCTTCCTGGTAACGGACTACAAAGACAACACCGTCATCATGCGGAAGATGGTTGTGGTTCAGATCGTGGGTAAGAGGAACCGGCGCTGGACAGTGCTGCTGGTGCCCACCCCTGGTATATGGATGTCAACACTCCATGAACCAACCCTGCTGCCATACCTGTTCCAGTTCCCACTGGGCATCTTGGACAGAACACAACACAGTTGTCAGATGTTCCCTGCATTCACAGTTCTATCAAAGAATGGTTTCATACTTGCGCACATCTCAACCAAATGGGCTTAGTGGAGAGGTGAGGATCACCGAGCCTCTGCTCCATGGCCCCTCACTTGAGGCCAGGACCTCAGAGCCCCCCAACCACCCACCCAAAACAAAAGCATGTACCCAGGGAACCTGGAGAGAGCCTGGATATCATGGGAGTCTTGGCCTTGGGGAATGTCCATCCCTTTAGCCCAGGCCACAAAACTTAGTAGCTGAGGCCTAGGTAGCCACCATTGCCCTGACCACCCCAGGACACCAGAGACTGGGAAGGGCTGGCCACTGTCCTTTCTCAGTAGTCAGGGGTGGAAGAGGCTGAGGAACTTCAGCTAGAGGAGTGTGGAACAGCCTGGGGATGGGAATTAGACTTGCTGGGACTGGGGCAGGGTCGCCTGTAATTATACCCAGGAGAAGGCTTCTTATTAGGGGACTTGTAGTTCAGAACATCATGCTGACCCAGAGGTGCGGACATGGGTGGGTAATTATGAAATGGGGAAGAGAACACAGCACAGTACATGGCCCTGCCTAGCTATGCAGAGAGAAATCAGGAGAGGCACAGCCCTTGGGCGCACTGAACTCTAGGCCAACCTGGGCTTTGTCCTTGTCTTCACTCACACGTTGGGGGGGTGGGGGGGGCACGTGTTGGTCTGCAGTGAAAGGAACCTGGTTTTAAGCAGAGTTTTTAAAATCTAGTTTGGTTCTAGCTGTTTTGTATGTTGCCTTTAATTAAATAAATTTATAAAAGCTTTTATTCAAGCCTGTCCAGAGCTTCCTTGGAGAATCCTTTTAGTGGTCTTATCCATGTCAATTCTGACAACCTCAACTTCACTAATCAGTGACCAAGGTGGCGAGCAAATTTACAGCCTTGGGTTAGTGACTGGACATGGCCTTTCCTTTCTCAGTTCTGGCAATGACTAGAGAGGAGTCAGAGGCCAGGTTCCTGGAAGGGAGCCTGCTTCCCCTTCCCCTCATATACTAGAAACTGTATGAAAGTCCAGCTGAAACCCCAGGCCATGTTTGTGGTACTCGGAACCAACACCTACATCTTGTCCAGTATCTTAATGTAGTAGTCAGTACCAGGTGTGGAAAGTCAGTATTTCTGATCCCTGAGCTGAGGTGACATGTGTCACAATACATTTATGAAGCCATGGGTGGCACTGTGTACCATTACAGACTCTAGGGATAGATTAGAGCACAAAGCAGGTGCTCCATGGAGACATGGTGAGGGAGACAGTGAGTTCCAGGAGTCAGAGAGGTCAGAAATATGGAGCCTCCAAAACCAGCCTTGCTGGAGGTGGGGGCTCCATCCCCCACCTACCTAGCTGCTCTAGTTCTGCTTGCTTGCCTCCTGGATCCGTGGCCTGTTGGTGGTGGCCAGATTTAATCACCAAATTTGAGATTATCTTTTTAAAAGGAACTTACAGTATTATTTACTTGTTTCAAATACATATTCATTGTCAAAAGTTTAGAAGACAAATAAACAAGGAAAAGGAAAGTGAGCCTGACAAGCTACACAAACTCTAAAGAGAGCTGTCAGCATTTGATGTGATCTATTTTCTTCTATGAATATGTACAAGTGTTTTGTTTTTTGTCTTCTGTTTTTTTTTCAGGACCGGATGTTTGCAAACTCACATCCTTGCACTTGCCAAGGCAGGCGCTTGTGCCATGGAGCTATCTCCCCAGCCCCAGTGTACAAGTGTTTGTGCTGTTTATTTAATATTTTAAAAAAGCTAAAAACTTGTGTGGGAAGATTACTTATAGGCAGGAAACAGCTGCAGGAGTGGAAGGGAGGGGAGAGCCAGTGCTGACTCCCAAAGTGGCTGGCTCTATGCCCAGGCCCAAGCCCAAGGTGGACTTTATCATCTGGGCAGGGCTAGAACCTAGTTGGGGCCCAGGGTCCATTCCTGAGCCTAGAATCTATGACCTTCAGAGCTCCTCGGCCAGTGGACAATGGCCCCTACCAGGAAGGAGCAAGGCAAGGAGAGCTCCAGAGCCTTTCTCTGAGACCAGGGAAATACAGAGCTGGAAAACAACCTTGCTTTTTTGCAGCTCCTGGATGGGTTCCCTGCCAGCTGGAGACCATTAAGGGGCCAGAGAAGCTGAGCAAGATCCCAAGGAGATCATGGTAGAGCCCTGCTGGAAAGGGCTTTTAGTCAAGAATGACCAGGGTAGGGCCCCTGTAAGGTCAGCAAGGAGACCCCATTAGAGAAAGGATCTGTGGCCTAGCCTTGAGCAGCCCTATGGAGGAGAAGCTGGAGGAAGGAAGGTTGGAAGGCCCCACCCAGGTTCAGGAGATTGAAACCCAGAGACCCCACCCAGCTGGGGGAGATGATGCCTCCTCTCCCCTGTTGCTGGCTGTTTCCAGAGATACCTGAGTGCCTCAGGGTTGGGGCTTCTGGCCAATCCTCCATTTGCCTTGCTCCTTGGTCTTGAGCAGCTGAGGAGGGACAGAGGCTGCGGTTGCTATACCCCACCCCCACTCCAACGCTAGGCTACTGCCCTAATTTAGGGTTCATGTCTTGGGTCTGGTGGGTTTGAGGGAATCTTCCCAGTTTTGTTTTTATTTCTTTGGGAAGAGTGATCTTTTTGAGTCAAGGTTTAACATGCAATTTGGCTGGCCCTGAACTCACTTTGTGAGGCTGGTCTGGACTTTGCAGTGATCCTCCTGCCTCAGCCTCCCCATTGCTGGGATTACAGGTGTGTACTCACAGGCCCAATTCTTCCCAGTTTTAAAGGTTTGGCATCTGTGGAGAGCTGGCTGGGCTCTGTGTTCCTATAGACTCCTCAGTTGGAGGCCCCTTCTAAAATAACTAAAATATAAAAGACAAAGCTATGCCCTGTGGTCAAATTTTGCTTTTTCTCTAATCACCCTGCAAAATGGCACTGGCTAACAAAGACTAAAAGAGGCTAAGAAAAAAGTCAAGAATTACACCTTTTGGTCAAATCAGAGTCATGTCGCACCACAGGGCCCTCAGAGCCAGGCCCCTCACCTCTGTCATCTGGGTGAAAGTACTGTACAGCACGAATAACACATTTTGGGGAAATAAACACAACTTTAAATATTGATTCCAGTTTAACTTGTTCATTCTGAAGTAAAAGCAAAGCCAAAGTTGTGTATAATGTGCAAGCCGGGAGCCTGGAGACCCCTGGCCATGACAACATCCTAGCTCAATCCTGCCTCGTGGGAACCCAGGAGCTCCTGGCGCTTATGGGGTTCCTGCTACCCTCTCACCATGACTCCTGGGGAATACAGAGGACAGCCCAGCACCTATTCTTTGCTCCCTGGCCTGACCCCTGCTCCTGTGCGTGACAGTTGCCTTTCCAGAAAAGACAGCTAGTCAGGAGCTCCATGCAGGAAAATACAGCGATGATGGACGCAGGTGTAGGACCCCTGCGCTGAGATCTACAGTCAGAGGACATGAGGCCCACAGAGACAGGCAGGACCCAGCCCACAGACCTTTGGCCAAGAAAGACTGTGGGCCCAGAGCCTTGTTTGGGGATCTCAGGGACTCAGCTGGGGAGGGCAGTGGCACCCAGGCTGACTGCTCCACAATTTATAGTTTGTCAGTGGTTCCCCCTGGTGGTTATTTCAGGCTGTGTGGTTGCTTATGCCTTATATCCTCCTAATTTTCTTGGACTGCAGTGGAAAAAATAGGGTCCCATCCTCAGACGAGCACCTGAAAAGAACCGAGAGGCACCACGGAACCAAGAGTGATCACTTAGGCACTCTTGAGACTGCCCCAGTCTCCAGCCACCTCTGCCCCAGTTTGAGATCTGTGAAGTCCAGACCTTTCTGAGGGCCCTTGTTCCAGAGACCCAGGCAAGGGTTAAGGCTCCCAGTGTGCTCCTTCCCTCTGCCTGGTCCACTCCATGGCCAGAAGTTCCAGCCCTAGAGGTCAGTTGTAAATGTTCTTTGTGTGTGTGTCCAGATGTATGCATGTGGTATGTGCCTGTATACTCACATGTGTGAGCATGAGGTGTGGATGTGTGTGCCTGGTGTATCTATGTGTATATGCAGTGTGTATGTGTGTGCGTGCAGGTGTACTTACAAGTCCAGTCTCCCTGAAGCTGGTATCAGGTCCCAGGGCCCCAGCCTTGTGTGGCCACTGCTATATATATGCCTGGCAAAGGACAAGGGACAGCAACACGGATGCCTGCCACTGTGCCCTCTGCAGTGAAAGGACCAAGCACCAGGCATTGGCCGAGGCTGCCTTGGGGGATGGGTGACATGCAACAGTCATGTTGACCTGTGGTTTCTATGGCTTCTGAAATACACTGATACTGAGGTGGTAATGGGTTGCCATACAGCTGTCATCTCATGCTGCTGCCTGCCCTGTGCCTGCCATCCAGATTGAGCTGAGCCACAGGCAGCCAGCAAGGATGGCCGAGGAGGCTGAGGCTGGGAGCCCAGGAATTGTCACTCAGGGCAGCTCAGAGGGGGCAGGCCAGCCAGAACTCATGCAGGTCCCAAACACTGCACACTATCTGGGGTTCAGCCATGTCACCTGCTGCTTTATCTCTTCCTATGACAAACAAGATCCTCTCCCCCAAACAGACCAGTAGATCAATATCCCACTACAGTGGCCTTCACAAATGCCCCTGCTGTGAGGGCAGATGACAGCTGGTGAGAGCCCCAAGTTCAGTCAAAGCCAACAACTGTGGGAACAGTTCCAGAGACAGACACACGTATCTGGCTCAGATTGTGCTGGTGAGCCGAGTCTGGCAAGGTGAGGGTCAGCATCCAGAGGCCCTAGCTCCCCAAGAAAAGCTGTTTTATCCTTCAGAGCCCCAGTGTAACCTGTCTATGTCCTGAAAACCGTGTGTTCCCAGCAGTGGAGACACAAGGAGGCTAGGGACATGGGTGGTGCTTCAGGCAGCCAGCATGTCTGGCAGCATGGTTGTGTCAGCTGAGCTGAGTCATTCTGGCACTACATAAAACACCAGCTCTATAATACCTTCCTCTTTAAAAACATAAATCACATGGGAAAATGTCCCTGTGTCCTTGGGGGACCTTCTGAGGACAGTTATGGCCCAGAACCCACATGTATCTTCACTTCCAGGGGAAATGCTGGGCTGCAGATGTCTAGCTCTGGGGCGTTTGACCCACAAGCAATGTGCTCCTCAGTCCCAGACGATGCAGGAAATTGTGGGTGATTTCAGTACCAGTCTTGTCAGCAAAGCAAAGTTCATCTGTCATTTCTCCTTTTCTCAATGGGTATGGAAGACACTGATGCATAAAACAGCCTTGTTTTATAATCAGGAACCCCCAAGGAGATGAATGGGACACACACCGCCCACATATCTGAGCTGCGCATGAGGCCAGGAAACCAATGCATGTTCCCCATGTGACAGGAAGTGGAGTGGAAGCCAGGAATGTGCAGGGCTGGAGATCATAAAATGCTGATTGAGCCCACTGGGAGGGCAAGAAGGAAGCAGGCGACAGAGGTCCTTGGTTGATACTAGGGAAACTAGGCTACCGGTGAATTTGAGTTTATTGTTCTCTCAGGCTGTACAGATGCCTGAATTTTTTCCAACAAAGGCTGACTTTGGGATATCAGCCCCTCCATGGCTTTGGCCATGGCTGACTCAAACACCCGTGTGGGTGGACCTCCCATGAGCACCTGGCAGAGCCCTGGTGGGCTTGGAAGGCATGGGCCACCGTTCCCGAACACTGACCTGACACATGGCAAGGACTTGGGGTGGGGTTCCGAGTGTCACAACAGGAGTGACAATCGAAATTAAAACCAAAGTATAATTTTGTTTTGTTTTGTTTTTTGCAGGACCAGGATTTGAACTCATGACCTTACACTTGCCAGGCAGTCACTTGTGCTACAGAGCTATCTCTCTGGCCCCCAAAGTACAAGTTTAAACCAGGCATGGCTGTGCACATCTGTAATTCCAGCTCTTGGAGGCCAAGGCAGAATTTCATGGTCAACCTGAACTACATAGTGAGTTTAAGGCCATCCTGAACTACATAGCAAGAGCCTGTTCCAAAAAACAAACAAATGAGCTCAGTGATCTAACTGCCTGCCTGGCAAGCATAAGAACCAGAGTTCGATCTCTGGTACCTCATGCTGTGCCAGCCCCATAAACCCAGTTGTACCCTGCTGGCCACTGAAACTGGGTGTGGTGGTGCATGCCTGTAATCCCAATGTTGGGGAGGCTGAAACAGGAGGATCACCATGAGTCAGAGCTGTGTAGGAGACCCTATAATAAACAAATAAATAAATAAGATAAAAGCAAACAAGTGAAAATACACAAATTCGCAGAGAAAAACAAAAACTTTAGTTGGAAGGTAAGTGAGAAGGTAGGGAAAGGGTTCCAGCTTGGTAGTACTGGGAGAGGACACACTGATGAAGAGGAGCAGACCAGCTCAAGGAGAGGAAGAGGGGTTGGGCTTGGGTTCCTGTGAATCATATCTCAGAACTGGTTCTGCAGCTCTGGGAGAACCTTCATGGCTTTGGGGCAATCCTGGTCCCAGGAAAGGATTGTCTTTGGTTGTGGCTGTTTCAGTCATGCCTGGCATTGCTTTTCCCAGAATCCATGAGCACAAACTTAGGACAATGGCTAGAAACTTCTGAGTGTCTCTCTAGGAAGGAAGTCTAGAACTGGATGTTGTAAAATCTGGTAATCAGATGGCCCTGAAGTCCTCTTGAAGGAATGTGACAGGTTAAGTAAGCTTAGGGCTGATAAACTATGTTCTGCTGATTTTTCTTTTTTTAAAGACAGGATCTCTCTATGCTGTTCAGGCTGGCCTTGAACTCACTTTGTAGTCCAGGCTGGCCTTCAACTCATGGTAATCCTCCTATCTCAGCCTTCTGAGTACTAGAGTTACAAACATACGCCACCACATTTGGCATGACTTTTTCTAAACAATTAGCAAATCTACTCCCAAGTTTTAAGGTAATCAATAAAATAAAGGCCAGACTTTGCTCTATTTTTAGTTACCCATTGGACATTTGGAGGCCTAAGCTAACAACTAGTTATGCAAAAACTGCTTTTAAATCCCCCGATTGTCTCAGAAGAAAACATAATCATGCTTATAATGAGCCACAGGCTAAGAGTTCACGAGTGTGTTTCCTGTGTCCTTACTGTGGTCTTTAACTGTGCTAACTGCGCTATTTTCCCCAAGATTTCTGTGCTTTCTCTCTCACTCTGTGTCTCTTCCTTTATTTTTTCCTCCAGGCAGCTGTTGCTTGTATCTGTCTACTCAGTTTGCTCACACACCTCATTGCTTTGTCTACAAAGACCGTAGCATTCACTCTCTCAACCAACTTGATTTTACCTTCTGGCCCCACCACCAAAAGTGGCAGCTTTCCGTTTGTGTCTCTGTGGCTTCTTCAAAGCTGCTGCTTCCGCTCCTCCCTCTTGTGTCCTTTACACTTTGAATCAACTGCTGAGTGTGTCTGTGTGAGCAGGGGTGTGCGCGTGGGTGGCACTTGGTGTGTCTTGTTCTCCAGTGCAGGTGGCGGTCAGGCTGGCAGCAGGGCTGCCCCTTTATCCATGCTTTGGCTACCACATGCCAGCAGGAAGCTCTGGATGGTAACTCTGGGCAGCAGCCTTCACCCCAGGGCTTGCTTATGGCCCTGACAGCTTCTCAGCAGCCTGGTTCCCCCAGATCAGCACTTTTGGGACAAGTGAAGGTTTGCAGCTTTGCATGTGAGTATTTGAGGACCGGATATCCTTCCTAGTATTTCAGTCATGTGGCAGCCCTTTTGGGCCTCTCCTGTAGAAAGGGACAGCCGCTCGGTAGCCACAGTATCCTCTGCACATTCCCACACAACTCACTCTCCCAGTGGACAAACACGTTCACTCACTGGCTTCTTATGTGAAGTTACGCAGCCCACACACCTACATTCTTGTGCAATACACACATATATGCGTAGTAAGATGTGCAAAGCCCAGGGTGTTAACAAGAGCAAAGCTTTCCCATTGGCTCTGGCAGAGGGTTTCCTCCTAGAGGTTTGTCCAGGGGCAAAGAGCCCTGGGACAGGCATAGTAGGGGTTCTGGTGACCAGCAGACATCCCCGGCTCTAAGTTGTCTTTCATGGACCCAGGGCTTCTGCTCCTTTTCCAGTGCCCAGAGTGATCTTGTCGCTCTCTGTCCCCATAATCTATACCTTAAGCTCAGACTGAGAACGGGGACCTTGGAAAGCTTTGTCATCCGTTATTCCTCAAAACATTGTGGCCATTCCTAACTCTGCTATTTCACATAGATTTTAGAAACACTCCTCTAACTTCATGAACAATTCTCTTAGGATGACATTGTTACCAAAGTCAAGAATTGGCATCTGTGGGCTACTTGAAAACAAAGCTGCACCCAGAAGCCTAAATACATAGACTTTGGTTCAAAGAAATCATCCATGCAGCTGTCTGATGTCACATCAGGGGACTTCTCACAATATACAGCTCCAGGCCCGAGTGCTTATGTCCTGGAATTCTGGGTGCATTGACATGTGAAGATACATGTGCCCTGGGGCACAACAGCGAGTGTGGAGCCAGATGTGGAACAACAGAGGCCAGAGCTGCAGCTTGAGAGGAAGGGGAACAAAACGACAGGCCTTCATGGGAACTGACAATGCAATCCTGACCTGACAGTGTGTCCCTGACCACACCACTCCGGCCAACAGAAGTGTATGCCAAGAGTCAAGTCACACAATCAAGAAGTGACTCTTTATCCTGCTTCCCCTAATATGAGATTTGGTGTTGGCAACTCTCCTGGGGTATATGCAACAAATTCTCTCATACCCCTGAGAATCTATGAGTGGACACAAGTACCAGTGTCCTTCAAGGGCTGCAGGTGACAGTGGCCACACTGAACCAGGGCCCACATATGGCTGTTAACAAGTCATGTCAATTCTGATCTTGCACAGTGCTAGAAACTGAAGTGTCGTACTTCAGCTCACTGTCTATATTACTACAGACATTTATATTACTATAAATGTGTAATATTTAGTTGAGATCTATAACATGAGTTAACCAGGTAGCACTAGCAGGCAGAGAAATACTGCTTTAAAGCATCTATAATGATCATTAGAGGAATTATATTTGGTTATCTTGGGTTCTTGATTAATGAGAACTAGAATATATGGAAGGGAAGTACAGATCACAACATGATCAAAAGTATCATGAGCTTAACTATGTGTTTGTAATTACCAATTCTAATTATGCAACAGAATAAGGGAATAGCTAGGCACCAGAAAGATTTCTTGTTAGGGGAAAAGGGCCTGAGGAGAGGTGTAGCAAGGGTCTGACAAGTCCTGGGTTCTGTGAAGATGGGCTACCACAGTAAATAAAAGGCAAAGAATAATTCCAAGTAGAATTAGATATCAATGACATCAAATTATGGGTTCCCCAATTTTCTAGGGTTAGACTATAAGCAAGAAAAGTAACAGAAATATTGAACCAACATGAAGTCCACCCCAAATCTAGACCATCTTCTGTAAGCTCCCATGGATGAGAACATATGGAAATGTTAGATTTTTGGGAAGCAACTGTCAGACATAAAGGAACCTGGGACCCTAGCAGTATTAATAAAGACCTGATGGCAGGCTCCTTTGATATTGTTGAACCTAGTGAAAATATGATTCAGATACACTGGGGACAAATGCAAACACAATAAGAGCTATTAGTGAAAGAATACAAAACAGAGGGGAAATCCTTCAGTCAAAAAGTATCATTCCTTTGCTGGGCATGGTGAGGCACACCTATAATCCTGGCACCTGGAAGGCTGAGGCAAGAGGCTGGCTACAACTTCGATGCCAACCTGGGCTACAAAGCGAAATCACAGCCAACCTCAACTGCACACGTGAGACCCTGTCTCAGAAGGAAAAAAACAATGCTGTTCCTCAAGGCATAGGTCCAGCAGACACATACCTTACTTTTCTACCATAAATTTATAGTTTAGCATTATTGTAGCCAGCTGTGTATCTCAGTATCTTTTTTTGATGGATAGAGAAAATAATCTATGTGTTTACTCACTTAGTATTATAAACATCAAGGACTGTGTATGTGTGTGTGCAAAAGTGGCCAAATGGGATTTTGACCCACCTGTATGCTCTGCCTGGTTTTGTATGTTTACCCAAGTATCACAGAGGATCCAACAGATCCACATCAATCCAGGGTTTGTTAAAAACAAATAAATAAATGAAAGGTTTTTCAATTTTTCTGGTGGAAGTACCCCAACTCAATAACATAGAGTCACATGAAATACCAGATTTGCAAGTTTTAGAGGTGAAATTGATCACTATGGAAAAATACACACTTTCATAACAGAAGAGTGGTGTGGGTAATGTGGATGTGTGTGTGTGGATGATGACAATTTTTGACATTGTCCTGTGAGCCAGAGTTCCTGTGACAGTAAAAGGAGGCAGGAATTGACTGACACAGACAAAGGGAATACAGACTTCCTCAATTCAAGGAAGAAAACAGCAATGTGAGCACATAGTTGAACAGTAGAAATGATATGAAATGGCCACACAAGAAGGACTGTTGAGACAAAGCTTATTAGTGTGCTAGAGTTCTATTGGTATTTTCATTGTAGGTCACATAGGAATTTATTTCTTACGTTATTTTTTTAGGTTTGTGGAGGAAATACACAGCTCATGTGAAAATGTTGGTGTTTATTCTAAACACACAATTATTAAAAATCTAACAATTTATTTTATTAGTATTTTATATTCCTGTTAACTACGTACTGTGTTATATAATAAGAACCTCTGACAAAACAGCAAGGCCACTGAGATGTCAACTATGTCCTGTAAAAAGGCCAAGAAAGCAACAGAGGTGCTGTCAATGTGATGCTGCTGTCGTGTATGCAGACAGCCTTAGGTGCAACAACTAAAGGAATGATTTTTTTCCCTAGAATGCTATTGCTATTTTAATTTTATATTATTTTTTTTGGTCTGGTTCAGGCTGTCTTAAGAGTGGGCCTGGTGTGGAGCTGGGAATCAAACCACAGTTCCCCTGCGCCTGACTACATTTGCCCGAGCAGTACTTTAAACAACTGAGCTATCCAGCAAGCCCCCCTTCATTATATTTTATATGAGAATTTATTTCTGATGTTCTTTTTAGACGTGGTGCACCAAAAACTTGTCAATATTAAAAATTTAGATGCTTTTTTCATAAATAATATTAAAAACTCAATATCTTTTTTTTTTTAGAATAATAAACACCTTTATTGCATGAGTTAAACCAGGAAGGAAAGTTTATTTGCCTTTCTGGGCCTTGATTTTCCTCAGCCAGAACTCCAGCTCTTTGCCCCCCAGCACATAGTCATCTGCTCAGCCACACTGGCCTGGTCTTGCAATGCAGGCAAGAAGTTTGCCCTGCTAGAACTGCTCTTTCAGAAAACTACTGGTTTGGGCCTTCTTTTTCCTTTCATCATACTTCTTTTGAATTTTCTTTAATCATTTTGTGTTTAAAATCTCCTCCTCAGGAGGCAGCTTGGCCCCTTTTTTTTGGTCCAGGGGTCGTGCATAGTTGGATTCGTACCACTGTCCCTACGGCATGCTGTCGATGAGCTCAATGCAGTTCTTCACCAGGGTCTTGGTGCAGAGAAGCTTGTTTTTGGGTGCATTGTAAACAACACTAATGATCCTTGTTTTTAGAGTATAGCACTCAGAGCCTCAGAAGTTTACCACATTTAGCCATAGGCTTGGTACTTCTTGTTCCCTCCTCGAACTTGGACTGTGCGTAGGTGGCGGGTGCCAATCTTAGTGTTGGCAGCAGGGCACCCCAGCTCATACTTCCACTTCTTTTGATAGGGCTTTCTTTTGCCCCTGGTTTTGCCCCCAGTGTTGCAGCGCTTGTGCCAGTTGTCCCAAGAGATGCCCATTGCTTGGCACTGGCTGGAAGGAAAAAAACTCAATACTTTATATTGTGATTTTTTTTTTTGCTAAGTACTCATTGCTTAAAATAATAAAACTCACAAAATTAAAATTAATAATTCATCTAAAGAATAAATGTGGGTATGATAAACCCATGTTTATGTACCTTGATGACAAAATTAGTGTAGTGATATGATTCAGAAGCTTTAGGTAGACATAGGAGTTGGTGGTTCAATCCCAGGCCTGTGGTGCTGGCCCCACCCTCAGGGCACACTGGGAAGTTGATTGAGACTGGGCAAGGTGGCGCACCTATAATTTCAGCCCTTGGGAAGCTGAAAACAGGAGGATAATTACAAACCCAATCTGTGAGACCCTGTAGTTCCCGTAGACTCCGCCTTAAAATAAAAATAAAATAAAATAAACAGAGCCTAAGGAGGCTGGTCCCTTATAATTCCAGCAAACTGGAGACAAGGTAACAGATTCCTGGAGGTGCCCTGTCTATTCTTTGTTTCTTTACTTGGAAAGTTATCAAATAGTGATATGTAAACTTAGAGTTTGGTGGATGTTGGGAGGGGATGTAAATAACACTTGCTTACACCAAGTTAGTTATGCACATTCCTTAGCCTGTTTGTAGTCCTCAAAGTTGGGTGACTCAGGGGCTCACTTAAAGACTTAACTCAGTGAGACCTCTGAAACCATATTAATCCAATCTTCCTGTCATTTCTTTTGGCTCTGACTAATAGCACACAACAAATTAGTGTTATGTTCCAAGTGCTACAAGAATCTAGACTCCCCAGAAAGATAAATGAACCTGAGAACAAGAGAAAATAAAAAAGTTACTCTGGTGGTATTTAGAAAGCAGTCCTCTCTACAGCACACAGTGGAAGGCTATAAAAACCCTTCATGGGGCTGAGGAGATAGGCTGGTGGTGGTCTAAGAGCACCTGCCTGGCAAGTGCAAGGACCTGGGTTTGATCCCCAGTACCACATGCTGTGCTGGCCATCAAGACCAGGTGTGGTGGTGCACACCTGTAATCCCAGTGCTGGGAAGGCTGAAAATAGGAGGATCACTATGAGTCTGAGCTGCATAGTACTGAGCTGTACCAAGTGCATGAACAAGAAGAAAAAGGAGAA
>PVKN010007941.1:0-19452 GCA_004027915.1 Capromys pilorides
GAGATAAGTTTCTTAAGGCAGGGGCCATCTCTCCAGTGTTGTGTTCTGGAAACTTCCTAGAAAAATAGTTAGATTTGACTTGCGCTTCAATTTTGTGAATCTTTACTATGCCTGAATTTTGGACCAATCAGTAAGTTGTATGTTTAAAAATTTAAAAAAATCTCAAATGTGAAGCTGGCAGCAAAATGTGTTTGTGATAGAAGCATGATCCATTACTTGCAAGGAGCCTACAAACCCCACCAACCATTCCCTCCAACTTTTTAAAAGTAGGTTGCCAAGCACAGGATACAAGACATTTCTTGGTTGTTTTACATACTTTTTTTCAAAAGAAAGTTTTAATTGCGTTAGGATACAAGCAAAACATTTGAAATATTCTTTATCAGCATCTGGTGTTTATCTCTGTTTACAGTGGAAGAAGGTGTCTGAGAATCTTGGGAATATCACACCCAATCAAAAAAACCCCTATTATGGAGAAAGGATCATTTTCTCTGAGGCTTATCTTAGTACTGGATATAGTTAATTATATGCTCCAAAGATATATAATTAGCTAAAGAAGATCCGTTTATTAATAGAAATACAAATACTAGTTCTGTAGCAATACATTATCTCTTTGGATGTATATTAAATGAAACTGCTCCACCAGTAACCTAAGGAACCAGCTTGGGTGAAGAGAAACTTCCTTAAGAACTGGAGATTCCTTAGGAGTTCGGATGGTTCAGTCTCGCCTTTCCTATTCTGTCTCCTTGACTTATTTATGTTCAAGCCATGCACGCTGTCAGCCTCATTGCTTTCACTCAGAGCTCTAGCATTTGGCATCTTGACTTCTAGATGTATCCCCTCTCCTATTTTTATATCGCTTTGGCATTTGGAAAAAAAACAATCATTATTTCCAAATCCTGTTATTTCTGACCACTGAAAAGTAACACCCACCAGGATGCTATTTTAAAAGGTGCTTGTGCAGTGCACGAAGGTGCTGGGCAGTAAATCAATCTGGTTACATTTTGTTCTCATTAAAATCTTGCACCCACCCATGTTGGTAGAGCAAGAGAGGAGTCGCCGTGGGAGGGAGGCAGACTGCAGTATTTTGCACTTCTGCAAATGGTCTGTAGTGCCTGGGCGCACTGTAGAGTGGATTTCCTGTTTCATACATTTTTTGCTTTGCAGAAAAATGCAGTGAAGATCAGATGGCGCTGAGCAACCTATCTGCAAGATAGACAAAAATATAGAACTGTCTACTTGAAAATGAAAGAAACTTCAGAGATTAACGAATGTTTTTATCATTCTTATTTTAGTAGAATTCTTAAGCCAATAGAATCTTTTAGAAAATAGCAATATTTAAAGGAATAATGCTGATGGTAAAATTTTATTGAGGACATTCCCATACTGTCATTGTTCAGGTAAGAAGTCGGAAGGTATGGGAAGTAGCTTGTGTTAAAATCAGTTCCCATGAGCTAGGTTTTTGCTTGTTTGATAGATCCACCTTCAAGCACCTCTACTTTTATGTTTTTATATACTGGGTTATTACACATTTATATTGCATTAAGTGGGGGATATTAGATCTTTCATGAGGTTAGTACCTATTAAAAACTTTGAAAGAGAGCTCAGCCGTTGAGCTGTGGACACGTACATCTTTAGCTGCTAGCTGGCCAATTACCTTTAGCTCTTTGAGTTGTTATAGAAAGCTTGCGTGACCCAGAGAAAGCAGTTTCCACAGCTGAAGATATGTGGTCTCTGCCAACCTGGATAAATCCACAGGCTAGCCCTTGAAATGATATGATGTGCTTGGGAATTTTAGTGGTCACAATTAGAAATAAGAGAGGGAACTCGCGGAAGCATTTTTCTCTATATATCGTTGTTAACACTGAAAGGGCAAGAACAGCTGAACCTGGTTGTGTGTTTAAAATTACTGAGGTGAACAGCCAGGCATGGAGGCACTTGGAAGGCTGAGGTAGAAGGCCTGCCATGAGTTTGAGGCCATCCTGGGGTGCATAGTGAATTCAAGTTCAGCTTCAACTGCAGAATGAAAACCTGTCCAAAAAAGGAGTGAAACAAATGGAGGTGAACAAAGGGATGATTAGTGAGTTTAAAAGAAAATGACTAGAAACTTCTCTTGCTAACTTAGACACTAAAATCACCACGTTTTTTTTCCCCTGAAAATGCTTGATATCACTGACTCTTTTAGGTGAACAGTCTTGCTCACTTTGGCACCTTCTGGATGTGTCATCGATGGTGAGTTCTGGGTTGACAAGCAGCGATAGCAATGAGAGGAAGGAAAGAACAAGGACCGAGTGGTAATCGAGATGTAGAAAGAAGGAGGAGAAAAGTGAAGAGGCAGAGAGGAGGGTACAAGGAGGAGAAAAGGGGCCAGGCCCTCTGGAAGGGTTAAGTGTGTTATGAAGAATGATGGAGCGATCTAAGTTGCAAAGCAGAATCTTGGGTGCTGCCGGGCCTCCCTGGGCTTGGGAATCTGGACCCGGAGCATTGCGTGAATCTGAGCGATAATTACCTCATAATACATTATTTTAGGATGAGTGATTCGGCGAGTCAGTGGTCATCTTTGGTTGCAAGATGTTTTGTCTGAAACGGAAAGTTCAGCAATGTGGGTGTCCTCTTCTAATTGGAAACTTTTCATCTTGTTGTTGTCAGTGGCTAGAGTAAAGGTCACTTATTGCTATAATGGTAATTAATCCAGTGTTATTACTTTAATTGGATGTAACTAACAAAGACTACATATGCTTTGATATTCTTATTTTCACTAATGATAATGGGGCTATTAAGCTTGTTAAATCTCCAATAAAAGAAACCATTATAAATTGTAATATTGCAGCCTTAAACTAATGAAACCATGTGCTTCTCAACTTCTCACTTTTTTTCCTCAGATGCTCTTTCCTCATATTCATTTATTTTGATGTTGCAACCAACAAATCATTTAGCAATTTGAGTTTCTTGCTCTTTTTACATAAAACTGGAACTTGAAAAGATACTTTGCTTCTAGAAGGCTGTCTTTATTATGTTAATATTGCTTTTACCCTTCTCTTAAAATGTCAAACCTATTTTATAGAGCATTTGGAGGGGCCACACTTGCTGATTTCTATGCATTTATTTCCTAGGAGGCTACATATCTGGCTTTGGCTGCTTCATTTCTGTTAGTTGCCTTGAAAACAATTATAATTAACCTTTCTCAGTTAAATACCGAAAAAAATAAAGAAGTTCTTAATAAATTCCCTCAGAAATCCTTTAGGAGAAAACATGCACTTGATAAAAAGTACATATCTAAAAACTTTTGCAGCATAGGGTAGATGAAATATTTTGGTTCCAAAATATCGCTTGTCTTATGACATGACAGAGAGGTCTTTTCTGACCAATCTTCCTTCTGTGTGCACTTGTAACTCCTAAAGTCCATTCAGTGCGCCGGTGCCAGTGCCAAGGATGTGCTCAGAAATCATGATGTTGTCCCTAATGGTTTTTTTCCTGCCTGTCATTTAGCAGACACCAGATGCAATAATCACATATAAAAGTGTGATGACATAAGATCAAATTAGTGTCCAGTCCCATACATTGAAAATGACAAGCACATGGAGCTACTAGTCAAATAAACCTGGATGCTTCATAAGAAACATGCTTTTCAGAAAATAGATTTGGCCCAGGAAAAAAATATTATTTCATAATCTGTTGTTCAAAAACAGCGCTCTAAGCCAATGTCACACCAACCTCGCTAGCATAATTTTGTTTTGAAAGTATGAAATCTGGGGCAAGCATCTTCATACCAGGAAAGAAAACAAATCACTACACATTTTTACCTTCAAGTCATGGATAGCTCTTAATTTCTGTAAATGAATTCTAGTCACCAAAACCAAACCTGCAGCTAAATGCTACAGTTAGCATGTCAGGAAGGGAATACGATTCATTACAAGACCATGCTGTTAGGAGCACTGGAAATTTACCTCAGCTCTGCCAATTGTTGTATCTCAGCGCTGTGTAGGGGTCAGGCAAATCAGAGCATATATGATGATCATTACAAACACAGAGTCCAAGACCCCCTCTGCCTGGTTGCATGGAATGCTTGGATTGTACCCTGATATCTATATTTGTAACTGATTTTCCTAAGAAATCTTTAACCACATAAAGTGAAATAGCAATTCTCATGGAAGACAAATAATATGGGCTTATTTGGGCAGCCATCGTAAGAATAAATTGAGCATCATTGCATTTGTTCTTTTCTCAAGAAAGTATTGTGATGCCTGGGATATTTGTTTTAGATGTTTATTGTCTTTACCTTTGAGTATCTGGTTTTCCATTTAGAAGTAAGGAAGGGAAGAAGAAAGGGAAAAGGATATATAGAGCTCTTTGGCACCATGTCTATGATGCTGAGATAGGGTTTCCTAGCAGTGACAGTGTGCAGAGGAAGAGAGAGGAGGTTAGAGGAATGCACCAGGACAGGTAGGAAGTATGGAACAGTACGTGGCAAGCTTAGAAGTTTTTATTTTATTCTACAGGCATCTGTGAGCTACTGAGGGTGGAGCGGGGGAGTTAGATGATCAAAGTTTGTCTTCAAACGGTAAGAAAAGGAAGTCAAACCATAAAGTGGGCTACAGTGGAAAGGGTGAAATATTTGAAACTACAAGAGATTTTTGTTTGCATTCATGAAAAGAGAAGGCCTGTGCATGCCTAGACTCAACAGAGAGCAAAGGGCTAGTTAGTAGTTAGAGGATAAAAACAAACTGGCCCCTGATCAGAAGAACACCCTGTGGGCAGATCCTACTCAAAGCAATAAAATATCATCCCACCTCATAACAGTTCCAGGTCACTTTTGGAGGGCAGCTTCTGCCTTCCAGCTGTGATCTGTGCGGTTGTGCTGGCATCCTGCTTGATATTCAGAAGCCTCATGTTTGTTGACTCGGTAACCTCAAACGTTTCCTTGGGATGTGATAGTTTTCCAGAGAGACTACAGTGTGATTCTAGCTTGGCTCAACTTTTGCTTTGGTTATAGAGGAATCTGTTAGGTAGTTTCTTAATGGATTCCCTTGGTCACAGAATGTCAACGTACATGTCTATCAGTGTACACGCCATCACCGTAGGATAGAGTCCAACAGCAGTGACTAGAATATTCCCTTTCCTATCCACTTTAAGTCTGCATGCTCCATGAGTTTTGATTTCATCATTCTTTTGATGAGAAATGTGGGACAGTTCGTTCTTTCTTTCTTTCTTTCTTTCTTTCTTTCTTTCTTTCTTTCTTTCTTTCTTTCTTTCTTTCATTTCTCAAGTATCATGTACCCTCTGTGGGTCAGTTGCTATCTAAGATGTTAAAACTGTAGAACCGGGGCCAGGGATTTAGCTCAGGGGGCAGTGCCTGCCTGGTAAGCATGAGATCCTCTGTTTGATTCCTGGCATGGCCCCTGAAACAAACAAAACACCTAAAACAAAACTGAAACTATGAAGGAAGAATTTTCAAAGTTCGATATTGATGAGCTCTTTATATGAACAATCTGGGGGTTGGTGAGATAGCTCAGTGGTCTAAAGTGCCTGCTTAGGCAAGCTTAGGCAAGTGCAGGGGCTGTGGTTCAATCCCTGGCACCACATGCCATACCAGCCCTGCCCCCAGTGTGGGCTGAGCGAGCCAAACACACAAAAAAATTGTATTAGCAAGCTATTTGTATTGTATGTATTATATATATATACTGTGTGTATAAAGTATATGGATATATATAAATATATGTTATATATATATATATATATATATATATATGTGTGTGTGTGTGTGTGTGTGTGTGTATATTTCTCCTATTTACAGAGAATATGATATTTAAGCTTAACACTATGGCTATTCTTATAAAATCATGATATATAGTATATTAACTATTTTTATTCTTATTTTCTTATGAAATTTTGTTGTATTCTTTCATAGAAAAAAGATGAATGTTTTATATTAAAATAAAAAATGACATAGAGACAAGCATGTCCATTGCTAAGTATCAGTTATCATTTTCTTTCTTCTTTCTTTCTTTCTTTCTTTCTTTCTTTCTTTCTTTCTTTCTTTCTTCCTTTTCTTTTTTATCTATTTTGGTACCAGGAGTTGGACTCTGGACCTTGTGCTTACCAGGCAGGCACAGTACTGCTGAACCATCTCCTGGCTCTAGTTGCTATTATTTTTAGGTGCTACTACCAAGTCCATTTAACCATTACAGCCCCATACCTTCCCTCCATGAGTAGCTCCCATTCCTAGCAGGTTGCTCTTGCCTCCTGTGAAATGAGTGTTATAACAACACCCGGGCCCTCCAAGGCCCACTCTGCCGCAGAATTCCTTCACTCCCTCTGTACCCTGGAAGCTTCTTGGATCACTCATGCATCTGCTTAGCCTCCACATATCCTTCAGAAGTTATCTAGAACTGCTGTTTCTCTGAAGATTCCTTTGTTATCTTCTGAGACTCGATGGTCATCATTTGCTCTGTGTTCTCATTGTTTCCTGTGTTTTGCTGTCAAATCACTCATCAAAAGCAGAACTGATTATTTTTATAATTCTTATTTAATTTTTATTTTGCTGAGGAAACTTCCACACACTGCCTAGCCCATCAATACACATATTTTAAGATAATTTAACAAGTTATAAAGTGATGAGTACAATGACTGAATAGAGATACAGATGTAGGAGAATTATATCAAAGTCTATTTGGAAGAATCGGCAAAAATCTTTTTTCTTCTTTTTGTCTTTTTGAGACAGAGTCTCACTATGCAGCTCAGGTTGGTCTTGAGCTCACTATGTAGCCCAGGTTGATCTCAAACTCTCAGCAATCCTTTGCCTCAGCCTCTCAAGTTCTGGGATTACAGGCATGTGCCACCGTGCCTGGTAGGTAATATCTTGATACCAATACTTTAAACCTAATATCTATTTGCCACACAAAATAATGGTCTCTGCATCTTCAAGCTTCTAAATCACCACCTGCAAACTAAGCTCTACTGACTGTACAGTATTCACTGTGATGGTAAAACTTGGTACTGTTTTAGAAAGACTTTTATTTAAAAAGGGAAAATGTGTTGTCTCAGTTACTTTTCTTTCCTTACTGAGACAAAATACCTGACACCCAAGATGAAAGAAGGAAAGGTTTCTTTAGCTCACAGTTGGTGGAGGGTTCAGTGCATACTCAGCTGGCTCCAAGGCAGGTGGCATGGCACAGGGGCTCAGCCCAAGGTGGCTGGAAACAGCAAAGCACCAGGAGCACAAGAGGGAAAGCCAGCTTCTTCTTCTCCCTGATTCTGCATGGCAACTACCCGTCCACACCCACACCATCTCCGCACCCTGTCCCACAAGCTGAGGATGTTTACACAGTTAGGACCCTGGCCCTGTTGACCTGATGGCAGTACAGGAGTGGATGTTTCACTCCAGGATAGAGAACTGATGAGTTTCTTAGTTGAGCCTCTAGAATCCTCAAGTTGACACAATGTCTCAATCATAGCAGGTTTTGAATGTAACTCTTACTTAAAATCAAGTAAAATAATATATTTTTAATTAGTGGACATTAGCTTACAGAGTAATTAAGTAGTGATTGTTTCTATGTTTGATCAATTTATGCATGATCTGTTTTCATATGGAATAAATTTTCTACTACCTGAATTAATGACTCGAATACATTTCTTAATGACTAGTATTATCATTTGGTCATAATTTTGTAGTAATATACCTGATTGAAGCCATTTATCTTTCTTTTTGAACTTATTTCAAATATATATGTGTTTTGTATACCACCTCAAATATGTTCTGATGAGACTATGCATTTTAAACTTTATGTTCTATCACCCTTTATGTCAATAATGGCCTTTATGATTTTTATTCTTTACCAATTTGCCTGTTTGTTACACTTCATTTACATAGTTAATTGAGAAAATTACAATCTAAATCTATGAAGTTGGAGTAATTAGCTGCTCTCAACAGAGTTAGAATCTGAAGAATCTTTATAGAACATTAATTGGACAATGTATGAAAGCAGAGCCATGCTGCCTAGGAATGCAAATCCATTACTGCCATCGTCCTGGGTTATCAAATACATGTCATTTATTACAAATTGACAGTAAAGTAGTATGACTGAAAGGTAAATAAAAGTGATCCAGTGTAGATTGTGTGTATGTGTGTGTGTGTGTGCGTGTGCGCACAGGCTTGCACACTTATGTCTGTGTTTTGAGGAGGCTTAGTCTTTGGAGAATTAGACAAATATTTAGAAAGACTTAAGAAGGCTTGGATGTATAGCAACTAGTAGATATCAAGGAATTTATAATGGCACAGATAACAAAAATTAAGTTTCTCAAAATCATTGAGTGAGGGCTTCGTGGAGGATTTTTTTCTGATAAAACAAAGACAATGTGACTGCTTTTGCATTTGTAGTGATGCAGGCCATGATTTGAATTCAGTGTCACAGTAGTAGGATAAATATGTCAACTATGGTTCCTAACGAATACTTACTTAGTTAATAAGATAGCAGTGGAGCAATATTAGAAACTAGGTAATTTGGCGAGCTAATGTCTCATAGCAAAGTAGCTTATCTAATACAAATTATGAATTTTTAAGATATTTTAAGGCTGATTAAAATGCCTGCAAGCAGGCAGAGGGGCTGGAGGTTCGATCCCTGGGCCTCCTGTGCCAGCCCCATGCCCCAGGGCATGCAGAGAAGGCAACTGAGACTGGGCGTGGTGTCACACACTGGTAATCCTAGCTTTTAGGAGGCCATAAACAGGCAGATCACTCCAAGTCAGATCTAGTAGTGAGACCCTGAACACCCTGTAGACCCTAACCTAAAATTAAAAAAAATGATATTTTAAAGATGTTGCTTATATATAAGATAAATACTTTAATAATTTGTTGCTTAAAATTAAGTACTGAACAATGGTCTTCTTATTTATTTATTTATTTAGGGACCGGGGTTCAAACTCATGACCTTGCACTTGCCCAGCAGGCACTTGTGCCATGGAGCTACCTCCCCAGCCCCTGGTCTTCTCATTTTTAGATAACAGAATCTACCCTTTCATTACATACATATTTTTACATTATTGGACTCATAGTATAGGTACTACTTTGTATTTTGCATTTCCCATTTAACTGTGCATTGTAAACATTTTGCCCATTTCTACACAGTTAGAATAATTGTAGCAACGAAAAATTCCATCATGTTGATCTATTACAACATACTACATCATTGCAGTACTGTTGCATACACAGATTGTTTCCTTTATTTTGGTCTTAGTAATGCTGCCATAAATACTGTCATACATAATTTTTCTTCTTTGCAATTATATTTAGAGTCACCAAAATAGATCTGTTGGACTAAAGGGTTAGAACATCTTTTTGGTTCTTGTTACTTTAGTGTTCTAATCATCAAGTCCTGCCAATTTTACTCTGCCATCCATCCTGGCCAGGGGAGCTGCTTTTCTCCTATCTGTGCCAACCATAATTTTAATCATTAGAAATGCTTTTCTTAATTTTATAGGCTTGAAATGATATTTTCAGATTGATTCAATTATGGTTTCTGCTCTCCTTTGAAGAAGATCATCTTAACATGCTAATTATTTGTATTTCCACTTAGATGAATTATATGTTTCTCTCATTTGGCTTTTTAGCTAATGAAACTCTTTTCTTTCCTAAATAATAAGAATTATTCTTATTAAGACATTGCACATTGTCACCAAGAACAATTTTAGCATAGGAACAAACTGAAAGACTTTTCCTGTTCTTTGCATGTAAATCCCTGAGTATATTGTAGTACATAGAAAATAGATACATGTTGTGTTGGTGTGGAATGGCTGAGTATGGGTCTGCATTTTTGTGTCTCTCCCTCTGTTGGCTGCTGGTTAACACCAAAATAAACCTTAAGATTCTGTCACAGCATAAGATACATATAGTCGAAAAAAGCAATCTGTGACTGGTGCACACAGGTCAAAAGTTGAAATAAAACAAATTTGGTTTACAGTAGAGGCATCATAAGCATGTTTCTCTATAGATTTTTCTTGAAGCCTCAGACATGCAGAGTTTACTTTTCTTTGTTGAGTTCAGTAAACACTTTGTAAAGACATACTGATTGCTGGGAAGGACACTAGCATGAAGTAGGTTTTGATATTCACTTTGAACAAGCATTCAGTATACATATACACACACACACACACACACACACACACACACACAACAAGATGCTGAGTTATGAGACTGGAGAACAAATAGGTTTTCTTTACATATATAGAGAAAGAAGAACTTGACTGGGGTAGGAGGTAGGCAGGGCCCATTTACCAGGAGAACCAAATTGTAAAAAGTGAATGGAGGGTTGGAGAAAAGGAACCCTGAGGAGAATGGACAAGAGGTCAATCATAGCCACAGGCATGAGGAAGGAGACTGGAGGGAGACCCAATGCCTGGTGCCCACAGGTTGAAGGAGGAGGGCTTCACTCTCGGTTCGCAGTTTATAAGACATTCAGTCTCTAGTTGGCTGGCTCCGAGGCATGGCAACATGACAGAGGCACAGGTTGGTGGAGAAATGGTTCCTGGCAGGCAGCTAAAAGCACTTGGAGATCAAGGGAGGAGCAAAGGTGGGGGAACCTTCCAGGCCATGCTCCCAGTGGCCTCCTCTTCCCCA
This sequence comes from Capromys pilorides, assembly GCA_004027915.1. Classification (NCBI taxonomy): domain Eukaryota; kingdom Metazoa; phylum Chordata; class Mammalia; order Rodentia; family Capromyidae; genus Capromys; species Capromys pilorides. The sequence goes on from PVKN010007941.1 coordinate 10,610, forward strand.
GGCTCCACCTCCCAACAGCACATGTAGAGTTATAAATGCTTTAGTGAACCAGTCCACTCTGAGGAGTGTCAGAGCCCCATGATCCTGTAACCTCCCCGAAGCCCCACTTCTGAGTGCAGTAGGCTTTGGGGGACATCTAGATTAGAACACAGCAGACTTAGTATAGTCTCCCACTGTGGCCTCAGCCCTTGCACATCTTTTTCCCAAGAATATTCTGCAAATTGTTTGTACATGTGAGAAGAATAATGTGTTATAGTGGACAGATACTAGATGGAGAGACATGAAGCTGGATTTCAGGGATAGAATACCAGGGTCAATAAATCCACTGTCAGGGCTTGGCTTTTCCACAAGCAAATTGGAGAGAATGGGTAACGCATTCCCAATGCTTCTTTCAATTTGAAGCTTCTAAGGTGTGTTTTGAGATATTTCTTTTTTTAAAAATAACTTTATCTTCCCCATGTACCTGGAATTCTATCCCGAGAATTTTATTTGTATTGCAGCTTTTAAATATTCAGTAATTCCTATTCAAAATGGAAATAGCCCAGGATGGTATAGTGAACCCATTTGTTGTTGTGAGTTCAGCAGGATTTGTTATATTAACCATCTTTTTCCTGATAACCAGAGGAGGAGGAATATGTTGTGTGGAAGTTATTTTTTGGCAAGACAGAGTTATAATAAAAATAATACAGCAAAGCAATTATTTAGAGTTTACTGTGTGCTTTCCTATGCATAAAGTCACTTAATTCCCATAACAATTTTGCAAATTTTGCACCATTCTAATCCCCATTTCATGGATAAAGATTGTGAAGCAGTGATAGTACTTACTGCCTTAGCTTCTTAGTGGAAGAGCCAGGATTTGAACCCAGGAAATCTAAGATTCCACATATGTAGCTCCCATATAGTTTTCCCTCCAGAGTCTGTGTGGACATACACATCTATAGCACTGGAGTGTGTCCATAAAAAATGAATAAAACTCTGTCTATGGGAGACAAGTAGAAGGTTTTTTTTTTTTTTTTTTTTTTTTTTGTGGGACCAGGGTTTAAACTCATGACTTTGCACTTGCCATGCATGGACTTGTGCTAAGGAGCTATTTTCCCAGCGCCTAGAAGGCTTCTGGAAAAAATGAAAATGTGCCCATGACACTCTCGCCACCTCAACATTTTGCTCTACAGTGTTACGATCAGAAGAGTTAATGATGAAAAGAATGTAAGAATGTAAGAATGTAAGCCTTTACCTGAATGGTATTTTAAAATGTAGAAATGTAGATATAGGACTGTGATGTGCACCAAATTCAGTTGCACGACTTTGCAGGTGGATGGGTGTGGTTGTTATTTTGAGCTCTTATCACCACTAGATGAGATTATCTAAGCACTGTGACTGTGAGAATTGGCAGAGCCACTTAGATTTTCCAGTCTATGGGTCATATTTGGTGCTTTCTATGTACTTCCGGTCCCTGCTCATTGAAAAGTCAAGCTTTAAGCAAAGCCTTAATCTTTTACCAGTGCCGGTTGAGAAAGAATCTTTCAATGGAATAGCTTTGAAAACCTTCCCACGCCCGTGTCTCTATGTGTCTGTGTCTCTCTGTCTTTCTTCCACCTTCTCTTCTTTGACTCTCTGATCTAGCCAACAGGCAGTGTTAGAAAAAAAGAGTGCCTCAGTACCAGTACACGCAAGTGATTTAGTGATCAATTAAAAAAGTATATGTGGGTATGTGTTACAGTTTATCTCTAGATGCGCCTACCGGTGTACACGTGTGCACTTGTAGGTGAGGCGTTGGGAGGTGATTGGATCATGGAGGCAAGCTATGTATTAGTGGAATAGTGCACGGAGAATTTTACAGCTAAATGTGGTGTTGGGGGAAGGAGCCCATTGAAGGAGGCGGAAGCCGGGGCCATGGCCCGGGAGGGCAGCTCTTCCTCCCCTGCCCCTCCTCCCCTCTCAGGCTCTCAGCTTTGCACCACCAGGCCCTGGACAGCTCCTTTCCTCCATGCTGCTCTGCCAGCTGACTGTGGGCTGAAAGGTGAGCCACAGAACTTCTCTCCTCTGAATCTGAGGCATCAGGCATTGTGTCTCAGCCACAAGGAAGTGGTTAGGGTCATGTGCTTTGCAATTTATCTCCCTTGCAAAGCAAAGCATTCTTATTGTATCATTGTAGCATTTACACTCCAAGTGACTGCTATTGTGAGATCCCTTTGGTGAAATCACTGCTTTGAGAATACACCCATCAGGAACTAGGTTACTAACCTTGTTTTTAAAGTTTTGTGTGTCACAGACAAGAAGGATTGATGCTCATGTTGACCCTATAAGCTTGTTGTAAAGCTTAAATGCACAGTACATGTAAACTGCCAAGTCCAGCCCCACAGCGAGTAGTTGATAAGTCTTAGCCTTTGATGGTCATGACAGAAATGCTATTCTGAAAGCAAATGCCAGAAAAGGCAATGGAAAACTCCTGAGTAAATTACCTTAAACTCAAATACCCTAAACTTAAATTTATCGCTTTTAAACAGACACATTATACTAGGTGAATTTTAAGAACACAGATGTGTATGTCGTATCTTTAGAAACTCATTCTCTTTGACCCAGTTATTTCATGTCTTGGATTCTATTGTAAGTTAATTGTGAGGGATTAAGTAAAGGATTATCTACAGGAATAGTCACTGAAATGTTATTTTTAACAGTGACAATGAGAGTCTAAATATCAAACTGGAGGAGAGTGTTTTAATATATCAGAGCACAACTCTGATATGATGGGAAGTTCTTTTGTAGAATATTAAAGGATGCTACAAATAATATACAATGGCTAAACCCAGTATTTGTTATTCAATTTTCAACAAAGGCAAGATCTTATCATGATTTTAATCTTATTAAGTATATTGATGTTAATCAAACATGAAATAAGTATCTATAGTTCCTCAGCTAATGGTGGAAGACAAAGATGGGAATGATAATGTCTACTTTAGAGAAATTTTATGATTACTATATGATTACTACTACATGGCTGACATATGTGAGCTGTATTGTTGGATGTTGGTTAAATTTTATTTATTTATTTTTAATGTATTTGGTGCAGGGTCTCGCTACACAGCTTGGATTCATAGTGGTCCTCTTGTTTTCAGCCTCCCCAACACTGGGATTACAGGTGTGCACTACCACGTTTGAACCCCCTAGCTGGCTCAGCATGCCTGGGTTCAGGACTGGTGCAGCAAGAGGTACCAGGAATCGAACCCTGGTCTTTGTGTTTGCATAAACAGGCGTTTAGTCCATTGAGCTATCTCACTGGCCCTTGCATGTTGGTTAATTTTAGTTTTCTATATTTTATTGAAGCTTTAGCATGCACTCATTCTTTACTAATAATCATTATGTCCCAGGCACTGCGCAAGAGACTGTGGCTATAGAAACAATTAAACAGGACCACTGGGCACATGCAGCTTGCAGTCCAGTAAAGAGAGAGAGCAGGACATAGAAGTGCACAAAGGAACTGCACTTGGAGTTTAGTTTTAAATTCCGAAGTCAGCTCCTAAGGCCTAATCATATGTAGTCAAAATAGTCAGAGCCACAGCCTCTCAATAAGTACATCTAGATGAATTTCCAGAAAGTGGCTGCTCTGTGAAGAGCATGAATTGCACCAGGTTGCCTCTTTCTTTCCTTGGTGTTAGCTGAGCAGGGAGCAGCAGGGCACTGGCCCCTCCTCCCTCTAAGAAGACAAGCTCATGCTGGGCGCATCCTGGGTCACTGGTATCCAGATGCCCTGAAAATACCCTTGAGCTGTCCTGAAATTGACCATGAAGCAGAGTAAATAAGATTTGGTGTCTATAAATCTGGACAAGAATGACTTTGCACGCGGAGGTTTGAACTAGTCCTGAACTAGATTAAATGACAGAATGAAAGGACAACACAGAGGCGGCTGTCGGGATAACCCGTAGCACTGACTGAAGAGATGGTGGAAAATCCTAAAGTGCTTCTGATCAGCTGGAGTCTTCTCTGTTACATTTTAATAGGGCGTCTAGGAAACCTGAATATAGAATGATCTTTTTTTTCTTTTGCTGTGTATGAATGTTCTATAAGAAACTAAATCAGAAATCACTGAATCCAGGGACTCCCTCAGAGAAGATATTTACTAAATATTAGCTGATCCAAATCTCATCCTTTCTTGTCCTATCTGCACTTTGTGCTTTCAAAAGTTAAAGACAGTAAGTACCTCCTTCCTCTTTTCCCCATGGAGGCCCTGTTTTGCTAAATAACTGAGTATCTATCACTGCTCCTCCCTTGGTGATTGTGTTGCCCACAGTTCTCCAAAGGTAAAGAACCAAGAGGACAGCTGTCTGTCTATCTGTGTCCATCTCCTTCTATCATCTGTCATCTGTCTGTCTGTCTATCTGTCTTAATGCTGAGACGTCCACCTTCTACCTTCACCTGCAATGTAATTTAGTCTGAATGCAGGAATCACTGAGATCGTCCACCTCCAACAGTGAAGCAGAAAGAAAAGAGATGAATTCCCCTCTCCTGCACAGTTGTTGCTATCTGGTCTACCAGTCTACTGGCTTCCCTGATGCGCACAAACTAATTCCATGTGAAACATTTTGACAGATACACCTGAAACAATATAGAGTAGTGAGGGGGATGAGGGGGATGAGGGTGATGACATTGAATCTGGGAATCCATGGTCCAGTGAAGGCGACGTATGAACTTAATCTTCATTGTCGTCTGCTCCCTCTTTTCCAAAGTGGGAGCTGAATGGTCGCACTTTTGGGATCCAGTGGATGTTATCTCAGAGTGAGGAGCCAAATGGTGAGGCACTTCAGAGAGCTGGAGAGGAGGTCTTGTGACAAGCTGCACACTCACTCTTTTGCTATACATTTAAAAAGGTGACTTTGGTGTGTTAGAGAAAGGATCTCCAGGTGCTTCACTCCTCTTGCTGTCAACACCAGCTTGCCTGGGGCCCTCCTCCATCTCTGCCAGGGAGCTCAGTACTGGGCAGCAGCAGATGCATGTTTGAAGCTGCTTTTCTAGTCTCAGATTAGCACTTGAAGCTGGCAGGAACAGGTTGAAGCAGCCAGCTTCTCAGGGGGAGCAAATCATTAGCCTGTCATGAGTCACCAGGACTTGATGAAAAGTCAGATTAGAAAGGACTTAAGCTGCCGAGGAAGGCCTGGTGCAGCGCCTCTGCAGCACTGGTCTTGAATATTTCCCTTCACTAACATTGTCCAGTAGTATAATAATGTTCAGCAAAAATAGGCCACCGGCCTCCAAGGAATGTTATGTCTTTTGGAAAAAAGGAAAATGAATTATAGGAGGATTACAGGGTTGTAGTCTTGTGCAGAAATCCTATGAGAACTGGGAGCGCGGGGGGAGTGGTGTGTGTAAGAATGCTGAGACTGACATCTCAACATTTTATGTGGCAACTGGCCTCTGCTTTCTCATCTGTAAAATGGGACCATAATGACATCTTCCATCAGGAGCTTTTTAGAGAATAAGTAAGTGAACACTTGGCACCTGGCAAAAGCTAAACACTGTATAAGTATATTATTATTGTTATTATTATTATCATTATAGTGATTGATAGAAGTTGTCTAGTTTTCATGTTCGTGTTCATTATCAAATCTCCCATGATTAATGTCATTCTGCTCTTAAGTACTTGAGGAAATAGTTATTCATAAGGGTGCAAATTGTTCCAGGAAAGATAAATCTCTTTCACTTTATATGCACCATAATTTATGTGTTCAGCTATGTTTTTCACTTAGAACATTATGGAATGTCATAAAATTTACTATTTACTGAGCACCTTCCTACACGCTCTTCTCTCTAAGCCCCAGAATGACAAGTCTGTGAAATTAGGTTCACTAATCCAGGGTTCCTGAGCTAGTGAGTGGCTAAGCCCTGCCTGGCCATGTCCTGCGGAAGACTCATCACTCCAGCGGTGGAGGGTCCCTGGTGTGGTCGGCTTTGTGGTTGTTAGAATGGCTTTGGCCTCACTCTTTGATTCCATGGAGAGGGCGGTACCATCTTTAGACATGTCATGCAGATGAAAATAAAAACCAGTCAGATATCAGCAGCACCAGGACCTCTCCTAATCCACATCATCTATTCCTAGTCATTCTGGATTAGTGTACCTCCATGGCAGCAGAGATGAGAGAGGAGGAAAGAAGGGAAGAAAGAGTGGAGAAAAGGAAAAAGCCTTCTCGAGGCTCAGAAGACGGCAGACTTCATTAGCAGCTGAGCAGCATGGGGGAAGGTTCCCACACACTGACTTCGTCTTTTTGCTCCTGCGAACGAGGTGTTCCAGACATAAAAATAGAGGAAAGGCGAGAACATGTGGTCAGAGGTAAATGGTGCTCTGCACTGCACCGTTCTGGTGAGGTTTTCTAATTTATTCAGAATTAACATTTTGATTGTGAAGCAACTGCTTGGTCTAGGGGATCTTGGGATTAGACCATATTGTTCCCATTACTTCATTTCCATATGGTGCTAGGATTTTAAGGTGCAATGCTAAGAACAAAAATCAGGAGCTTGGTGAAGTTATGAGAAACATGTCAAAAAGGCACAGGCATTTTTTGCAGTAGGGATTATTGTGTGCTGATAATATTATGGTCAGTCCAAGTTCAAGGAATGCAAAAGATGTATTTTTTTTAAGAGAAACTGTAAACACCATAGTAACTTTCAAAGGACATTGAATTGATTATTTTATTTTTTATGTGTTTGGTACAAGGTCTCATAAAGCTTGGATTTGTGGATTTGTTGTGATTCTCCTGCGTTCAGCCTCCCCAGCACTGGGATTACTGTTGTGCACCACCATGCTCAGTGTCAGTCACTGGCTCAGGGTGCTCTGGGAGTGGGGCCAATGCAGCATTTAGGACTGGGGATTGAATTTTGGTCCCTGTGCTTGCCAAAGCAGGTGCTTAATCCACTGAACTATCTTGCTAGCCCTCAAAGAACATGGAATTGAAACAGAAAATCTATTTGCTGGCATAAAATGTAATTCCTTGATAAGTCAACTGATGATAAGCCTAGAATGCATCCCCTAACATTCCAGTCCTGTGCGAATTCAGTGCCTGACCCCATGCTGCTGCACCTATTTCCCATGTGAATACAGCATGCTGCTCTTAACTGGTCATACCTCTAGGCACATGATCCACCCTCTGTGCATAATCTTTTAAAACCCTAAGTAAGATCTTCTTACTTCCTCCTTTAGAATCTGCCAACAATGTGCCATTTTACATGCCACACTAAAAGTCAAAAATCTAAATTTACTGGCACATTTTCAAGGCGTGGCTGACCTGAAACCTCTCTCTCTAGGATGCCATTCCTCACCGTTCCCATCTTGCTCCCAACTTCTTCTCTCCCCAGCTTTTTTGCTCTTTCTTATGTCCTTCTGACTACCCAGTGGCTGTCATTCTTGCATTGGCTGTCCCCTCTGTCTGAATGACTGGGTCTTCCTGGCATGAAGGTTTCCATTCCAACAGGACCTATTTAATTTAATTTTATATTTTTCATGGATTCATATGTAACCACTTCACATTATTAGGTAAAAGCTTTAGTGAATTTACCATATTTGAGTAACCTCAAGGTATACCACTGCCAGCAGGACCTATTTAGATTGAACTTCTCTTTCTACCCAGTACATAAAGAAGAACTTTATCTGCTCCTTTCTTCACTTGTTCATTGTCTGCATCTCTCTTAAGTCCAAAGCAAACTCCCTGAGAGGAAGGATGCTTGTTTTTGATTGTTATCATTCCTGGTGTTTAGAAGATTCTTGGCAATTTTGCTGAGTGATTGACTGATTGAATGAATGAATGAATGGCCAAATGTGATTTAGATAGCAAATATCTATCAGTCATTGGATACCACCTGATTATAGGATCCTTGTCTATAATCACTCTCTACTACACAATGCATCCATAAAATATCTGAATTAGAAGCAACAGGAACATCTATTTTCCTGTTTATGAGAAAAGATATTCTTTATGTAAGACAAAATTAAAACTATGTTTTGAGAATTGCATCATTCTGAGAGGTAGCGTGCAGTTTGGATGACTAACCTTACTGGTTTGCCTTGGTTTTCTGAGAAAAGAATTAGTAGCTCACCCTAACTGCTTTCTGCAGCCTTAGTGTCAGACTGTTATCGTTTAGGAATTGTATGTTAGCTGTGAGTCACAGAAGCCAGAAACAACAGTATTTTAAGCCTTATGAATTTATTCTTTTACATACAACGAATTCAGAAATGAGCATAGCAGATGGCCGCTCCAAGTTCCTCCAAGACCTGTGTTCATTTTCGCTCGCTGGTCCACTCTCCAGAGCGTGAGGCTTTCACCCCCAGAGTGGCTCTGTGTTCCAGCACTGCTGGGAGAGCTCCTTCAGTGATCATGTTGCGAGGTCAGCCAGGTATCCAGAGGGACTAGAAGGGCACATGCCAGCTCCCCATCATTCTCAGAGATTTTCTCAAAGGTGACTTCTTCTGTGTTCTCCCTAAAATCCTCTCTTTGCATTTCACTGTTTCCCTGTCCCAAGATGGGAAACTGGATAATGAGATAGACTCTTAGCTGGATGTGCAGACCCTGAATATTTCTAACAAATTTCTGATATGACAAAAAACACTGCTAATGAAAAACAGATACTTAGTTTCTGCTCCATCTGAATTTATCCCTGACTTGGAGACTCAGGAGGCTTGTCTAATTTTTCAGTGTCTATTTTTAAATAGGCATTATCACTATGAAAACAACAACAACAACAACAACAGTAGTGATAACTGCTTATCTGTTGGGTGGCACTATTTTTCAGGTATTTCATAGACATGATGAGGAACCCCACCTTCAATTTCTGACTTGTGGGTTATTATCCTGATTTGG